>JAGFMF010012011.1:1976202-1989120 GCA_019455555.1 Galemys pyrenaicus | reverse complement strand
GGGGAGTGGGGGAGGGAGTGGGTTGAGGGCAGGGAGAGCACAGGGGACAGAGGTGAAACGGTGATGGGAAATCCATGGGGGCCACAATTGATATCAAATATAAATAAAGAAAAAAAAACAAACAAAGAAACATGAGTGGCTGCTGGAGTTCATTCAGACATACTGCTTCCCCAGCAGTATGAATGGTAACATTCACAGGGGCTGAAGCAAGAGGACAAGTATAAAACCCACTTCCCATTCTCTTCCCACCCCATGCTCCAGTTCACATCTTGTCAAGACTTTCACACTCACCTGTGAACACCCAAACCCACTAATTCTAGCTCCATCTACTCTATCTGCCACAGCCAGATTCCTCTGGAGAAGAGACCCATGAAGGCCTTGTTTGGTGGGTGGGGTGAGTGCTAGGGTCCTGGGATTCTCTACTGTTGTCTTCAGGGGAGGAAGTAGACATTAGATAGGCACGTCTCTTTTACCCTGTAGACTCTTTGCCCTGCAGAAGGGGCAGAAAGGGAGGAGGGCAATAGCGAAGACCTTATAGTGCTGATTGCATCTGGTCAAAATTAACTTTGAATTGTCTGGATAGAGAGAATGGTATTATAACTAAAAATTTGGGGTATAAGGGACTTCCTTAATATGACTAGTACATAGTATCTTATTTGATAAAAGTGGTTTTCATCAATCCTCAAGTCACAGCACAAAGATGGTGGCCTGGGTGATAGAAACTTAGTTGTAAATAGCCTTGATGCCTTGTAGTTGGAGTTCTTGTTTTGGTTTACTGCTATATATTTGACATAGAACATTGTGTAAGTTTAAGTTGTACATGTTAATCTGATATCTCTATATATTGTGATATGATTACAACTGTAGTCATAATTAAAGTTGGAATTTTTTCATCACAAAAAAAATTAACTTTGAAAAATCTCTTAAATCATCTAAACATAGTACTTTATATATATAATCCCATATCTTTGTTTTCCAATACTTCATGTACATGTTTCCCTATGGTTGTCAGTTAAATTAATTTCACTTTCCATGATGTTATGGAGTCATAAACACCCACTTACCCAGCTACTTGAATGAACTGTTCATCTGTACCCATAGGTAATCCCCTGAAAGTGCGCATATATTCTTTATTTTAAAGATTTATTTATTTATGCATACATGAACAGGTGTACAAGGCAGAGCTGTGAGGGGGTGAGAGGATTCACCAGAGACAGAGTGGGAAGCAGACCAGGTGGACTGACTGAAATACACTGCTGAAGGGAGCAGCAGAAGAGACAGGAGAGGTCTACTGCACCATGTGGGTCACCTCCCTGGCTGGGGATCGAACTCATGCTACTGTAGCTGCAGATAGCTTCATAGTGCTGTCACTTAACCCCTTGTGCCACCAGGGAGGCCCCCATATATTCTTTAGACACTGACTTTTGATATTTAGACATTGACTTTTTGATAGTGTTACCTGGAAATAGAATCTCAATGATAGTTAGACAAAAAGTTTCTTAGTCAAAGTGAGAGTTCAAATGTGGGAAGCAGTCCAAAAGATTTTACTCTGGGAGAGTTATTCCAATAAGTTCAGGTTTTAATTTAGTTTATGTAAGTAGGAACAATGAGTCATTGAGAGTAAGACGTAATTGTTCTTGATAGGTTGGGCTTCCAGAGGTAAGTTGTTCTAAAGATACTGCTCATGCTAGAGGAAGGAAATGCAGGGTGTAATCTCTTCCTTTGTAAAGATTGCACTGCAGAGATGCAACGGCTGGTCCCCATTATTAAATCATCTTCTGACTCCTTGGTCGACAGTGGATATGAAAAGACTGACTTTACTTTCAGGTTGCAGAATTCATCCTGGATCATTCTATGATCAACCCTGTTCATAATCCGAGAAGCTGTCTCCGCCCTCTTGACTGCTAATCTGGGATGGGGCCAGGGGAGGGTGGGAAGGAAATTTTAAAATATGTACACAATGGCATCTACTGCCTGTTTGAATTAATACATTTATAAGAGGACTCCCCTGTACCTTTTGAAAATGAGAGAATTTGGAATGACAAGTTGAAAGAGAGAGAGAGAAGTTTAAGAATGATTCTAGGTTTCCAGCACGAGCAACTGATTTAATGGTGGAGCTCTCCAGGTCTTAAGGTAGGACTGCCCTAGTTCAGGGTCTGTTTTATGGCAGCTTATAGAGAAGGATGGAGGCGCAAACACGGCCAGGGCCGGAATTCCCCAGCATGAGGGCGCCTCGGAGGCCTGTCTCCACCTCCTGATTTGAGAGCAAATTTCATAGTACTTGGCCTGAGCCAAGAAAGTTGCTAGATTTGACGCTGACGTCAAGGTAAAACAGGTATTGTGGACTTCCTTGTTATAATGGTCTGGAGAACTCAAACTAACAACACTATTTTCTTCCTACTGATCTGCACTTAGTAAGACTTTGGTGTGCATAATACCACATTTATGGTAAGTTATTTGAAGATCTGGGTCCTCTGCTAAGCTGGGAGTTAGTGAGAACGCACCGAAGTGCTAAAGGAATTAAAAAAGCAGCTTGCTCGAGGATTGTGCAATTAATGCAAGACCTGACTGAGTGTCGCTGTCTTCTCTGCACATCATACACACAGCTCTGCAATCCAGGGCTCTCCTCGGCTATGGCTCCAGTACCCACTAAAGTAACTTACTAGATGCCCTTTGATCTCTGGCAATGGCTTAGGTCTCTAAGTCACCGTGTTCTCATCTCTAAAATGGAAATAATGCTCTTGACCCCACGATTCTTACAAGGATTTGGAGAGAGAATACATACAAAGCCCATAACACAGGAGCATTCACTTAGTAAATTTTCATACATGGTGGCTGTCTCTGAAGCAGCACACACCATTCTAGCACATTTGATTCATAAAATAGGAATGCATTTTACTTTATTTTACCATCAGACTAGAGGAACCAACTCCACGTATCATTTCATAATGAAAAATAAGTGAAAATAAAATGACTTTCAAAGGGTTTAACAGCTGTCTTTTAAAAATAGATGATGTCTCAAAACTTTGGAGTTCTGAGTATTAGTTTATTCAAAATTTGTGGAATACCATTTATTTATCAAAATCATTGCTATTAGCAGGTTTTCCTCACTATCTGAAAGTATAATATTTCTTTTTGGTATAATTTGGTAGGTTGTTTTTTTTTTTATGAGACTTGGAAATACTAAAAAAAAAGAAAATCCATGTAAATTAATGATTATAATGTTAGTATTCCCAGACTCTCAAAATAGCCTACCAAACCATAGTTCTACTTTCAGATAGCAGGAGAAGCATGTGTCTGTATGTGTGTCTATAATTAGTTCAATGTTGGGGCATTTTGTAGACTGCTTTGGAAGAAAAGACAGATATATATTAAAAAAAGGGAGTGGGGGTCTCACAAAGTAAGTCCTTGTAACCATCCTCATATTCCATCATGCATTCACAGCAGCAGGACAAATTAAAGTATATTGTAGTGATTTTACTTTCCCATCCCCAATAGGAGGCCAACATTCTGTAAGTAATGAAGAGTTATCAATGACCATGATTTTTATTTAATTTCATGTTTGGACTTCTCCCCTCTTCCTAGTACTCTAACAAAAAGTAAAAGAGGACAGTTGTGGGCCTCCCTGGTGGCACAATGGGTTAAGCGACACACTATGAAGCAAACCGCAGCCACTGCAGCACTAGTTCGATCCCTGCCGCTGGCCAGGGAGGGGACCCACATGGTGCAGCAGACCTCTCCTACCATACCTGCTGCTCCCCTCAGCAGTGTATTTCAGTCAGTCTGCCTGTCCCATTCTCCACTCTGTGACTTCCTCTCACCTCCCACACCTCTGGCCTTTACCCGAGCTCTTAAATACATAAGTAAATAAATCTTTAAAAAAAAAAAAAAGAGGACAGTTGTTCTCTTACCTCCCTTTTAAAAAAAAGATTTATTTTTATTTATGCATAGAAGAAGGTGTAGGCCAGAGGTGTGGGGGAGTGAGACGAGTCACCAGGGACAGAGCAAGAGCAAAACAGGCAGATCTACTGAAATACACTGCTGAGGGGAGCAGCAGGAAAGGCTGGAGAGGTCTGCTGCACCATGTGGGTCCCCTCCCTGACCAGGGGACTTTAACCTCTGAACCACCAGAGAGGTCCTCCCCTCCCTTCTTGCAAAACATTGGGGTACTAAAGCAACAGGGGGGATTCCTTCCTGGTCAGGGGTCCTGCATAGGAAGCATGCTTGAGACTGTGGCTTTGTTCTGAATAATGGTAGACAAAACAGACCTTTGATCAATCGAGGAAAGGAGTGTCAAGCAGCCCAGGCATCAGCAGTTGTCCCAGAGGACAGGGCCAAGAGCACCATGGAGGGGCAGCCCAGTGGTCTGCTCTCGAACCGTGAGGGCAGAGGGCACACAAATGGGCTTCTTGTCAGAGATTTTGAGCCATGTTAGAAGGTAGGAACCAAAAGAACTCCTGTTAATTAATAGCAGTTGGCAGTGCCCTGTGTGAGGCAAACAAGAAGCTTCCTGGAACAGAGGATGCTCAAACCTTCTCAATCCCAGACTGGGACAGTGATCTGTCTGTCCAAAGGCTCTTCCTCCTGAATTAGGTGCTTCCTGAACGATACTCTCTTTGCAAAGTTACAGTGAAGGCACAGATTCTATTCCTACCCTTAGAGCTTATTAAACACTAAAATGAAAATTATCTGAACATACTTTAAAATCCTTCTGATACTGGGGCCCTCCCTGGTAGCACAAGGGGTTAAGCACCACACTATGAAGCATCTGCAGCCACTGCAGCACAAGTTCAATCCCTGGCCACAGAGCTGACCCACAAGGCGCAGCAGACCTCTCCTGTTCTCACCTGCTGCTCTCCTCAACAGTGTATTTCAGTAGAGCTGCCTGTTCTGCTTCCCACTCTGTTGTGGTGACTCCTGTCACCCCCACAACTCTGACCAATACCTCAGTTCTTCTATGCATAAATAAATTTTTAAAATAAAAATAAAATAAAATCCTGGGCCTCCCTGGTGGCGCAGTGGGTTAAGCAACCCACTATGAAGCGAACCACAGCCACTGCAGCATGAGTTCGATCCCTGCCGCTGGCCAGGGAGGGGACCCACATGGCCCAAAATCTCTGACAAGGAACCTCG
Source organism: Galemys pyrenaicus (assembly GCA_019455555.1). NCBI lineage: Eukaryota > Metazoa > Chordata > Mammalia > Eulipotyphla > Talpidae > Galemys > Galemys pyrenaicus. The sequence goes on along the minus strand of JAGFMF010012011.1, from coordinate 1,983,987 downwards.
CCTGCTGCTCCCCCCCCAGCAGTGTGTTTCAGTCAGTCTGCCTGTTCTGCTCCCCACTCTGTCTTTGGTGAATCCTCTCACCTCCCTGAACTCTGGCCTATACCCCAGCTCTTATATACATAAATAAATAAAATCTTAAAAAAAACACCTCAATTTCCAAAATAAATAAATAAAAAAAAATAAAATAAAATCCTCTGATACAGCTAGAGCAGGGTAACATTTCAGCAGCATTATGTCTCCTGTCACATACCAGCCCTGGCTGCAGCCACCACTGGGCAGGCATATCTCTTAGAACCATTTAGTACCGAAGCTGGGCGAGCTGACACTTTCCTACCTCAGGTCTTTACCCTCCCATCAGGGTTCTGCAGTTTTGAGTCTATCAGTTTCATGACTTTTTGATCTTTTGTCACTGGGCTCTATTTTGATTGTGACGTTCACTGCCAAACTACGTTCAGTCATAATCTGCCAACATTTCATTCTACCGGGGCTAGGAGAGCAGATGAGCACAACGGGACAGGACAAGCGTGATGGGGACATCCCCCGGAGGTGATGACCCTTCGAGTCAAAGATTAACGGTAGACCAGATCTTTGAGATCTTTAGACTGTTTGCTGGCTAACAAGCGAGAACCCCTGGTCTGTTAGGCAATATCTGCCAATAAGAAAGTCACACGGGCACAAGTAGCAGGAGATCCTCTCCTGATTTGGGGCCAGGCCAGTCAGGCACAAGCTACTACTTATCTGTGCAGATGAGGCTGCCCCGCCCACAAGTCAGGAGAGCCTGGTTTTCGGGACCACATCAGAGTTGTGGCCCGTGTTCAGTCGTGAGCAAATATTGACACAACAGGACAGAACAGCAAGGCAGGAGGAAAAGGGGTGGCTGGTTCATGATCGTCAGACTTGAAAGAGCCTGAAATCTTTACAGAGAGATTGGGACAGGAGATCCGTAAGCTAAGACAAGGTCTCCTAGTTCATTAACCTGTTTCAGAGATAAACCGCAAGGAGCTGCAGGGACAGCGGAACCAGCGGCCACCTGCACGGTTGCAATCTGAAGGTTGTGTGTTTCCTGGTCTTTGGATGACTCAGTGATATCAAGGAAGGAGAGAAAAAGAGAGGAGCTAACATTGATGGAAGACCTGTATTGTGCTGGGCACTGGGCTCAGTCATTTTATACACATTTGGTAGACTGAATTCTCAAGGGAAGGTCTCATTAGCAATTTTTTGCCTGGTGAGGGAAGAGAAAAAGTTAAGTGATTTGGGGGTGAAGGCAGGCAGAGATTCAGATTCAAATCCATCAGATTCCAAATGCCGTGTGTTTCCCTTGGGCCATGGCTGAATCTGGAAGGAGAGGCACCGTGTGACCAGGGGTCAAGCAGAAGGGAGCAGGGAGGAACAAAGGGGTTCTGTTTACCCATCACTCATGAGGGAAGGTCTAGACTATGTGGCCTGACCACAGGTGAGCACCCCACCTGGTGTAAAAGGCAATATGGAAATATACACATGATCACTTCTCTTTAGAAAGGTGCAAAATGATGCATAGAATAATGAATTGGTTTATTATACGCCTTGAGTTTTGAATATGAATCAGTATTTAGGTGGGATTTCTCCAGGTTTGTGTGCCAGACAAAGCAATGTGTGTATGTTTGCGTGTGTGTGGGGGGGTGCATTTTAGGACAAAAAGAGGAGACAATGCAAGAGCACAGAGACCCAGCTCTGCCAAATACAATAACTCCCCAAAAGAACCACCTGCAGGGGAGGGGAAGGGGGGAGGAGGGAAAGGGGGGGAGGGGAAGAGTAGAGGGAGGAGGGACACAGGCCACATCTAATTACTGCAATGCTAAGAGACTTCCCACGTGGACTGGCACCTCTTGTGTTGAATCTGTATGAAATTCTCAACTACTGGGTACAATCTTAGTCAGGAATTTGAACAAAAAGGAGTTGCTATACTTGTGCAGTGATACTTTCGTGGGATAAACAATCTGATCAAAAGAAAATCCTAAACTCTTGGGTGTTTGCTACCTGTAGGATGAAATCTAACCATCTTGGCAGGTGAGTGAGGCCTGGGTCCTGGGCCCCGGGCCCCATCCTCCATATCTCCCATCTCACTAGATAAGTGCAAATTATTAGGAGGTCGTTACCCTTTCTAAGCGCATGCACCCCAAAGACTGTTTCATAGCCCTGCCTTAGCATACCCCAGTCTCTCCTCCCGGAACTTCTGACCTGGTAATTTCCATAGGATTTGGAAGAACAGATTTCCCCCAGGCCTCACTTACTCCTGACTGCAGGACTTCCTTCTCACCCCTCTGCACCTTATACACTATCCCTGTGTCCACCACACCCGCCCACTGCATGCCTGGCTTGTGAGCTCCTGGAGAGCCGGGCTGAGTAAAGGAAAGGAACCGATTACTCTCAAATACCATGAGACATTTTTTCTTTATTTTGCCCGGACTCTTATGAGAAAAAGTTGCCTTCTCACTATTTCTCTAAAACAACCTCAAAGAATAAGTCACCTCATGAAAAGGTTCAGTCAATCCTTTCTGAAGCAGCCCGAAAGCGGGTGAGGTTTCAGATGAGGGGAACATAAGCGTATCCATCCAAAGAAACATGTAAAATAATGGAACGAAAGTATTTCCAATTGAAGGGGTTCAAAGAGGACAGAGATATAAAAGCGAGTGTCCTGAGGGTACCTGGTACTCTGGGTACATCAGTGGTCACCATCTGAATCCAAATACCATCTACACCATCAGCGTCGCAAGCCCCATAAGAAAACACCTGTGTAGTGTGAAGGGTGGAGTGGTTGATCTTCACTCTCAACCAGCAGATGGCGACAGAGACAAGCATATGATCTACACATGCTTTTTACAAGGAGGATCACCCAAAACCCTGCAGCAGCTAGAGTTCCTCCTAAGGTCCCGTCTCTTGGGAAGCTTCGGATGAATAGCCAGTATGTGCTCTAATACTCGAAGTTTATTACACAGAAGAGTCACCTGAGGCTGTTACCGTGCCCAGGGCCCCAGCAGCAGAGGTAGAGATTCAGGAGGTCTGTAGCGGGGTCCTAAGTAATTTCCATTTTAAAAAAGCACCCCAGGGGACTCCCTGGTGGCGCAGTGGGTTGAGCAACCACTACGGGGGCAGACTGCAGCCACTGCAGCACGAGTTCGATCCCTGCCTCCGGGCCAGGGAGGTGCCCCGTATTGTCCCCTCAGCAGTGTATTTCAGTCGATCTGCCTGTTCTGCTCCCCACTCTGTCTCTGGTGGATGCTCTCCCCTCCCGCGATTCTGGCCTGTACCCCAGCTCTTGTATGCATAAATAAATAAATCTTTTTTTAAAAAATAAAAAAGTACCTCTTATCGCCCCTCTCCCGTTGCACATACACTCAACTCCTATTGTGATGCATTTTAAGAAACACCAATTTGCCCCCACATGCACTGTACAGTATCACCTCACAGCCTTGACTCAGAGAGAGTCAGGCTGGGAAGGAATTTATTTGTGCATTTAGTAATACTAATGCGGTGAGCCCTTCCAGCTTGCCAATTACCATCCCGCACTTCACAAGTCCCGAAGCTTCCTCTGGTCTCACAGTGAGGTCACAAAGGTTCAACCAAGAATTCAGTAAAGACTCAAACTAGACTTTCTTGTTTACCCACAAAAGAACCTGCCTTTCACCATGAGAGGACTTAAAAAGTTCTTCTTTCCCATAAAGAACACTCATATGTTTACCAAAATTCTGCCAATAAATTAATCCCTAATGGTTAGTTTACAGGACTAATAAACATTCCAATTCATTCTTTAAAACACTGACAAAAGAATAAATCCATTAGCATATGGAAATCAAAACACAGCTAAGTATGTCTCACTGCCATGTTAACACTGTAAACCTAAGATAAAAATCCTAATATTAAAAATGTGGGGTAAATTAAATTACACCTAAAACATAAAGTAAAATTCCATTAAATGAAAATTTCCATCACATGATTATGGGGTCAGGGGAGAAATTGAAGGAGAGCACTTTCCTAGAAGCTGTACTGAAAACTGCATCTCCCTATGCAGACCACAGCTGAGAAACACTGTTTAGTGACCGAACTTACCATGCCCAAGTAAAGAGTCCATTTAATTTTTTTAAAAAGAACTCCTGACCTTTAGAGAAGTTTTATTTCCTAGAATAGACTTTAGAGGTGCTTGACTCCATCCTTTACCCCCACAGTCAATACTGCTACTGCTTTCTTACCTCACAGCTATAAGAGTGCTACCCAGCCTTTACTGTCTTTCTCTGGGGCTGAGGGTCACTTCCCCTACTACAGTTCAGTCACCTAGGGGTTGCTTGTTTTCAGGAAGGTCTCCTTACAGCCTTACTGATGAGTAGAAGTCAGTGGCTAGTGGCTACAACACACACACACACACACACACACACACACAGCGCCTTACCTTCACATGGTCACTGGGTTAGGATGACTGCATCTCAGCTGCATTGACAAGAAACCCATAACATGGCTTAATCAAGGAAAGTATTAATTCTTACGGGGCAAGGAGCCCACAAGACAGTAAGCCCACGTGAGAGAGGCTGTGTAGGGATGTTCTCCATACCAAGGCCCTGCCGTCTGTCTGCTCTATCAGCTTTCTTTCACATTTTTTACTCATGCTCACAAGGGGATTGCTATTCCTCCAGACATCACAGCTTTGGCCAGATAGGCCAAAGGAGGAAAACTAGGGTGAGGAGTGGCATCTATAACGAAAAGACTACACCTGAAAACTCCTCATTATCCATCTTGTTACTCAGAAATATGTCATGGAGCTGACTCAATCGTCAAGGGAGGTGGGAAAGTGGATATTTTAGTTGGGCGCTTTGCTGACCAGAACTACATCTGGGTTCTATTCATGAGGAGGAAAGGCAGAACAAATACTGGGTGGGACAATGAGCAGTCACCAACACAGCCTAATATTAATAGGAGGTTAAATGTTAATCGAATGGTCAAATCTGTCTTCCTACCCATTAATACCCTTTTAGAGGCTTATGACAAGAGTGTAGAATTTTTTTCCGGTAACAACCCTTTAGATATTTTATACAATCATCATTCCTTTCCTCCACCCGAGATGTCTCTTCACCAAACAGATGTCTTTTCCTGGCTTGTCTCTGAAAACACTCCCATTTGTTTATATTCCACATGGGGGCTGACCTATAAAAAGCAATGCAGAGTCATCTCCTTGCTCCCTGACATACCTTCTGAGGCCTAAAATCCCCTGAACTGAAACATTCCACTGTTGATTCATACAGAAGTGCCCTGAGCACAGATGCTTGTTTGAGGGGTGTGCAAGGGGGGCACACGCCACTGAGCACACTCTGTGATTGGCACTCTGCCATCTCCTTCACAAGATGCTTCATTCAGAAGACTCCTCCCCCGCAGGCCACATCAACCTCATACAGCCATTGCAAGGCTAGTTTTATGAACCCACAGGAACACATTATCACTGCTAAACTCAATGGTGAGATTTAGTCTATTGCTCTTGAGCTGATTGTTTCCCAATGAACTCTACAGTTAGCACTTCTAGTCACCTGAAAATACGCTCTCTGGTTTTAGTCAGGATTGTGTCCAGTTGTAATTTACCCTCCCTTTCCCCCAAATAACAGTTGCTAAGATGAAAAAAATTTATTCAAGGAATCTGGAAGTTGTCAGTCCAGAGTTGACAGTGTGCCAAGATGTTCGAAATAACCAGAAATAACTTTGTGTTACCCCATCATGTATGTCTTCTAGTCTCAAGCTTACCTCACTGTCCAAAATGGCTGCTGGACCTGTAGCCATCACATCTGAATTCAGTCATTGGGGAAGATATCAAGGAAGAAGCAAGTGGCCTTTCCTTTAATGACCTATTCTTCACGTCATTTCTCTCAGAGCTGAGTCACAGGGTCACAACTTAGCTGCAAGAGGGGCTAGGAAATGAAGTCTTTGGAAATGGTTCTATGGCACTTAAAAACCAGGTAGCTGTTACTGGGAAAGACTGAGAAAAAGGATATTGGGCAAACTGCAGTTTTGGCTACTCCTTCCATTTCTTTATCCACATCAATGGCAAAGATACAAAATTGCTTGAGACCAAGGCAAAAGACCCAAATAATTTATTACTTACTGAACATTTACTATACACCAGGCACTGCCCCACACACTTGACATGTTATAATGTAATCTTCACAAAAACTCTCAGGTTGGGGTACTATCACTACCCTTCTAGACAGGTGGGGAGACAGAGGTCTAGAGAGGCTGAAGCCCAAGGCCATAGGGTTCATATGGACACAGGTGTGCTTGAACTGGAGCTCATACTGCTAACTAACCACTAGAATGCATTGCTTTGGGGCAACATGTAAAAGATATAAACTTCCATTTATTAGCAACTGTTATTTTGATTTTTATTTTTTTGTTACTCACATCAGGAATCTGCATTCCCTACTGGAGAACCCCTTGGATTAAAATTAATTAGCAAGCCTTAGGCTTGGTCCTTTAATTAGTGACTATTCCACCCACATTTCTCCTCCTGTCGGCTTAGCTCCTTAGAGCCTTGTCCTTTGTAATTTGGATAAACCCAATGAGCTTCCAGAATCAGGCTTATGTTGAAGAAAAAAATGGAAACTATGAGCTAAACTGGAGGAGCAAGTGTGGCAGTCCAACATATCATGTCGGTGTGGCTGCTGCGTATGGGAAAATTCAGGGGCTTCGGAGCAAGAGGGGTCTCTGGTTGAGCTCTGGTTCTGCCCTTTGACACTAGACAAACTTCTTAACCAACTAGTCTCTCAGTTTCTTCAGCTAGGTCCTGCTTTATGTTTGTCGTGAGGAGTAAATTGCAGACACACACAAGCACACCTCTGCAAGCTGCCAGCGGGCACACTGCCTGGGACCTGGTGGAGACTTCTGTGTAATTACCGTGATGGTGACCGGAGAACCCCAACCTGCTGTTGGGGTTCCAGGCATTCATGAAGTAGAAAGACATGTGAAAGATCGACAGTAAGAAAAATACTGAAGAAGACAAATTGTGTTACACTTAAATTTTTTTACTTCTGGGAATTTATGCAAACAAAATTCAACTGAAGCAAAAATATAAATGCTGGATTGTTCAGAGGGCTATCTCTTAACAGTTAAAACTGAAAAACCACTATATTCCTACTTCGGGGAAAAAGAAATCTGTGTAGGAGATACAGCAACTAGTTGGAAGTAGCCATTTAAGAAGAGAGGGAGAGAACCTTCGTAGCAGGGTGGAGAAACATTTAGGATTTACTATAAGTGAAAAAAGGAAAGTGCAAGTGATTTATGGTTGCACACACACACACACACATACACACCATATATATATTCCTGTGTGGAACTAGAAATGATGTGTACAAAATAAAAATAGATTTGGTAGAAGGACATTAATACGAGTATATTTTTTTCAATATTTTCATATTGCCCTTTCATAAAACAAACAAAAGTACCTAAGTAAAAAGTCAATTTTCTACATTTTCAATAATAGCTTTTAGAACAAGTACATTAGTGGCCAGATCGTGACTTCTAAATACCAGTTTCTATTAAAAGAGATGAGCACTCCTTGAAGACATGCTGAATTACAGAAGTTAGAGAAAGCCCAAGCCAAGCCTGAAACACATGGGTTGTGTCAGTGAACGAGGACAGACACAACAGATGATGAGAACAGGTCAAAAGTACACGGAGGGGCCTCCCTGGTGGCGCAGTGGGTTAAGCAACAACCTATGAAGCAAACCGCAGCCACTGCAGCACGAGTTCGATCCCTGCTGCCGGCCAGGGAGG
>JAGFMF010012011.1:1834368-1976152 GCA_019455555.1 Galemys pyrenaicus | reverse complement strand
TTTAAAAAAAAAAAAAAAAACAAAAGTACACGGAGGCTCTTACTGGCCAAATCAGACAACTCTGGTATAAATATAATGATGATAAGAGAAAAAATAAGGATACAACTTGGTACTTATTTCATTAACATAAATACATAGAGAGACAGGAAAGCTCTTCCTTACAGTAAAACACCAGCTAGAAAGTCACCCCCAAGCAAAACCCACAGTAAAAGTTGTTTCAGAGAAGAATCTTGAATAGATCCTACTGCTGGCGGATGAAGGTAGGTGAAAACAGGATTTTTCGATATCCTTTCAAGATTCAGTACAAAGGAAGAAACGGTGAATTTATGACGGAGACCAGGATGAATCACTTGGGAAACATCTCCAGTTATGGCACACAGGGAAGCCATGTGGCTCCTGATATGACCCGCTGGGGAGGATACAAAATGACTTCTGTGGTCTCCCTGACAAAAGTGCATAATAGAAAAGTAAGTGTGAGGAAACCTAATAGCTGAGGCTGGCATACTCTCAGAAACCTAAATTTAAGCTAGGAACATGCTCTTGTTATTTTTCTTAGGATTTACATAATAAAAGAGGCGCGGTATCAAATTAAGAGGCATGAAGCATTTCTTCCCTAATAATTGCCATGACTAAAGAAATGTGAAAAGGCATGATCTCCTCGGTTGTTCCAACATACCTGATCAAAGATCTCAGGCATGGGGTCTCCCTGGTGGCGCAGGGGGTTAAGTCTCAGCACTATTAAGTATCTGCAGCAACTGCAATACGAGTTCTGTATCTGGCCAGGAAGGGGACCCACGTGGTCCACCAGACCTCTCCTGTCTCACCCTCTGCTCCCCTCAGCAGTGTATTTCAGTAGATCTGCCAGTTCTGCTCCCCGCTCTGTGGTGAATCCTCTTATACTCTCCCGTATCTCTGGCCTGCACCCCAGCTCTTGTATGCATAAATAAATAAATCTTAAAAAAGAGATCTCAGGTCACAGAGCCTTACGGGACATCCACTTCTTTCTGAACCTTTCACATGTGTGAAGAACATTGAGCACTGTTTGAAGCTTACGTTTCCTTTATCTATTTTCCAATTTTATTGATTTGCCAACCATTTACACACTATGTAACTTGGGGAGCACAACTTCACCCTTCATATGAGTATACACTTCACCTATCCTCCACCAAAGGTCCAATGCAATACCCTTATCACTTTCCCTTCCCTCGCCTCTCTTCCCATCCTCTGTGGTAACCAGTATATTTCTCATAGTTTGAGAATGGTCTTTTGTTCAGTTTTGCCAGTTTATTTATTAACTTTTTTGGTTATATATATTCTCCAATACTGGTCTTTCACTTTCTGACTTATTTCACTTCGCATAATCACCTCAAGGTCCAGCCATTTTGTTCCAAAAGATACTATTTCATCTTTTTAAATAGCTGCGTAGTATGCTGTTGAGTATATATTCTACATTTTCTTCATTCAGTCATCTGATGATGGGCCAACTAGGTTGGGTCCATGACAGAAGCTTAAATTTCAGCCGTAACCTACATAATAACTACAGTGCACTATCAGTATACCTCTGAAGAGGAATCTTTATGCTTTTATTTTCTAAAATTTGAGGTTAAATACAGAGTATACGTTCCATAGCCAAACAGAGAAGAGACTTCTGGGTACTTTTAAGGATATATGAGGCTTTGCACAGTCTCTTTAATCACCATGTAATGGAAACTATGACTCTACATCAGTCACTCAAAAAAATCACTCTCCAGATTGGTTAATATCCTTCGGTATTCCAAGCACACTAGTGTCTGAGGGCGCTTCAGGAATGCTCTCCAACAACTGCTTTTATCAAGATGCATTCAATAAGCAACCGGTGCCGTGATGGGGCCTTATTCACATCTGCTAATGTGCATAAGAGCAGTCTGGACTGCTCAAGAAAAATCCAAGATTACAAACCAAGTTAGGAGAGGTTTACTGGTGTGGCAAAAGGGCTTCCATTTAAGAAAAACACCCCTTCCTGAGTTCCAATGCTTGATTCTTCCAGACTTTAATTTGCCTAAATCATGGCATACCAGTTGCACACTCCCACTAATGTACCACAGACCCAGGCTTCAACTTACGTGCAGGGCACTGTGCCAAGCACGAGTGTTTTCCATGATACACATTATCTAACAGAGGCTTTCGATGCTGCCTGATAATTGAATTTAGCTGAAATCTCAGCATCACAGGGAGTCTCAGAATCCAACCAGGAAGCTGGCTCGGCAGTGGATGAACTGTGTGCTTGAGAAATTAGTTTTTGTTGCACTTATATTTCATAATTCTAGAAGCATAGGACATGCTCAGAGATGCTAGGAGGGAGTAGCTTAGAAATTCCAGGGCACCCTGGCAGCATACCAACCTACTCTGAAACCAAGATGTTGCCCCTGATCACTTGCTATGGAACATAATACGACGTTCGAAAATATGAGTTCAGGTAGGTCATCTCAAAAAATGCCCTTTGGTATCTTATTTTGAGCTATAGCACATGAAAAACAGCAAATGCACGGTGAGCTCTGAACTCTCCTTATCTCCCTAAAGACAGATACTCCCAAAGGAACTTGATTGTCATAAATCCTCTTCTCTGGATTTCATCAACCAGGGAAGATAATTAATTCATCACAGGAGAGGAGATGAGTAGTAGACAACATGCCCAGAAAAACTTGCTTACAAACCATCACATCGATTCACTCATCAAGGGCCCAATCATCTTTCCTAAAAATCATTTACTCTCTTCCTAGAGGCCTACAGCCCTTCTTGCTATTCCCCGTTAAGATGGTATTCAAGTGTGAATTCAAATCACTTCTGCAAGTTACTCATTTTCCTCTGGGTATCTCCCATGTATACATGAGGTATACATGTCAATAACTTCTGTGTATGTTTTTCTCTCATTGTTCTGTCTTCCTCTATAGTAATCTCAGTGAAGAACTCAGGATAGGAGAAAATGATTTTTTCTTCCCTACACTAGTATTGCTCATGACCCTGAGCACAGGAAAGTGTTTCAACACAGTAGACAATGGCATTCTTTCCTAGAAAATTTTATTTATTACATAAAAAATTCTATACATTTGTTAGACTAAAATACAGTTTTCATTATAATTCTGGCAACTGAGTCAGTACACAGAGAAAACGTAGCATTAGATCAGCACTTTTTTTCTACTTCATATTTCTGCACAAGATAAACATTTCAAAGCTCCATTTCATATAGGCTCATTTGTACTCCAAAGTCAGATGGAATTCCATCCAATTCAGAGTTCTTGGATGTTAATTTCCCAGCAAGATTTGATAACTCGAGAAAGTTCATTGCTTAATATACATATTTAAAAAGTCCTGTGAGAGCATGTTGCTCTGTTTGTAAAGTCTGCACTGTGTCAATAGTGACAGTCACAAATACTAGGGCTACAACCATGTGTGTGGGGCAGGTTCAAGCACCTACTAGTTTGTTTCCCCACCTGAATACAGTGTAGTGACACTGTAAAAAGGAAAAACTCAAAATAATGTTAAGGTAAAAAAATCCCGAACTACGGAATTCATGGAAGGCTTAACCATGATCCTACAGTTTGTAATGGACAAAGACAAGACGTGATACAAAAATTCATTCTGACACTATGGAATAGGATGCAAATGCAAAAGAAAGAAAGAAAGAAAGAAAAAGACAAAAGGCATCAGACTGAGAAATATGTGGCACCATAACATACTTCTCATGCTAGTTTCACAGCAGTAAGAAGACACACTAATGGGCATTTTCTGTTCCCATCACCCTGTACACTAGATGGGGCCTGGTACTCAGAGCCTCAGAGATCAACTGCAGGTCCCCATTGCAATGCCCGATCTTTAAAACATGGCTGCCTTATTTTAGGAGCTCTATTCTAAACTCCAGTTCAGAAAGGCTGTGTCAACCAGTGCCAAAAGGGTGAACTTTTGGTCTTCAGAAGATATGCTTTAGTCTTTGGTTGTGTTTCCAGGTCCCCTGTTATTTTGTTAGGTACCCTCACTTTTCCCCCCACCTTTGTGTTTGTCAAATTTTCCCTGCTATAATCCAGTCCGCAAACAACCCACTTCACTGGATAAAAGATCTATTCAAAGCGCATTCAAGAATATTGAAACAGTATAACTGATTTTTTCCCCCGTTATTAAGTTCCCAGCACCCCTTTATAGGAGGGAAGAAAACAGAAAATCGCAAAACGTCAACATAATGTAGTAGCACGTATGTAACAGTATAAGAAAACTTTTCCCCATGCAATGGTTCTGAAAATCAAAACTAACAAAGGAGAGGCTAAAAAAAAGTTTTGAGTGCAGATGACTAGAACCCAGAGGACAGGGAAAATTCCCCTAATAAATACTGGGTCAGTCACCAGCCCCTATGGTTGGCCTGTGAGGTATCTAACACAATTAAAGAAACACATGCACACACAAACACACAAAACCACCCTGGTCCTATAAACAACATGGTCCATTAAAAATGTTCTCACATCATCTATGGGCCAGTAGAAGGGTCCCTAGGATGCTGGCCATAGCTTCACCCAAGTCCTGTGTCATTTACCTCTCAAGTCTTTTCAGTGATTACTTGTACTCACATGAATTGTTAACACGTATTCCCTAAAAAAGAAAAACAAAAAAAAAAACTGTCTCAAATTATATTGCTAGCTGATGGGATGGGTGGATCAGATATACAAGGGACATTCCTTTAAGTCATATACTTCTTCCTATGACAAAGAGGATATCGGGTGTAGATATTTACATTGGACTTAGGTTCTTTCTTACCCTGGGTATTCCCCAGGGTATTCCCACCCATGGTCTCCCTTTACTGCTGTGGAGGATTTATTTAAGCTCTTTTGGAGCTGTGAGTTGACTTTTCCAATTTATTCACCAGTTATGAGATTTCCACTGCTTTCTTCAGTTAATAATTTGACATCTTACTATAAATTATGATCCACTGGATTCAAATCTTCTAACAACTTCAGACTTCTTTAAGGATTTCTGTCTGCTTTTTCAAGGGGCCAATTGGCCTTCCATGGCAATGCAGCACCTCTAACTAATTGTAAGGTACAGATGTGAAGACACCCACATTTCCCTCAAGAAGGAAGATGGGGTGGGTTTTGGGGTGGAGGCACAGCCCCACCGGCAGAATGGTCCAAGATGCTCTAGTGGGTGATTAACATATGTAGAAAAAACAACTTTTGAGTTACTCTCCCCAGCATCTGTTCCTCCAACTTTCCATTAAAACTTTTTTGGTCAACTATGGACTGCACAAAGTTCACTAATTCATCATCTTCAACTGTTCTTGATCATGTTGACTAATATACTTTTAGACAGTGACCTGACAGCACTATGCCACTTAAGTCATATCTGAGCTTAATAAAAAACATCAAGTGTTTTGGTAGAGGCATAATTACAAGGCTATCCTATTCATGTATTGGGTTTCTTGTCCATAGCAAATCATGTGGTATCTTTCCCAAATCTCCCCGGTCCCCCAAGACACACACACACACACACACAAAGGAAGGAAATCTTACTGTCTTGAAGATTTAGTGTTGCTCATCCTGCCATTCAGTGTGATGACTGCAGCCTCTATTTCCAAACCTAGTACTAAATTAAATCGTTAAGTTATAAAAACAACTTTAGGTCAGAAATTGGTTAAGTCTCTTAAAAAGTATCTTTGGAGGAGGTCTAATCACTACCTCATTTCAAAACACATCACCAAACCAACTTTGGCGCGGCTGTTTGAATGAGGGGAGTGTGGGGTAAGACAAGCAGTGTGAGTACCCTGGAACTGTTAGTATCTTCAATTTCAGATATGCTATGTGAATTAAAAAGACAGTCCATTATCTTCTCAAAGAGGTTGCTGGTTCCTTCAAAACATCCAGAATTTGTTCTTGAATATCAAATATTAATTCAGGTCTTAGCAAATTAAAGTGAAAATTTTCTGAAACATTTGGAAATTTTAAAGTTTTCAATCTTGACTAGACTTGAAAGCTTTATTATCCTGAACTCCCTGGCATGGAGGGTTTATTCCCCAGGAAATCATTCAAGTTGTAAAACTGAGTCTCAATATAGAATAGCTTAATATATGGGTCACAATTTCTTATTTTTCCCATAAATTTACTTCAGAAAGTATCAAACTTGAATCCTGTCAATGTAATTTACAAAAGTGGTAATTGTTCATACAATATTGAAATGGAAACATCACTTGTCTTTTTTACATATATAAAAATGAAAGGGACGAGTGAGAAAAGGGCACAATAGGATTTCCATAGAAAACATTATCCACAGAAATTCTCTAGTCTAAAAACTATGTTGAAAGTTTTCTGTATGAAACATACTTTCCACAATTTAAATCCTGGATTAAAAATCATCATCTGAAAACTTGGAAGAGTAACAATTTGGCTCAAATCTGTGAAATTTGGATAGGGAGAGTTGACTTTTAAATTTATAAGTGTGTACAACATGCTTAATGTTTTTGTTTTATTAAGTTTTCTAACTAGGTTTTCTCTTGTCACATTCAAGGGCCCTGCTTTTACAAAATTTGGACTATGTGTCACTACGAAAAGATCAATGAATTCCAAAAGTAGCCATTGTATGTGAACAGGGCTTACTTTTCAAAAGGGCTACTAACATGCATTTCTTAGTACACAAAGGTACATGAATATGCACTTAAAGCAACATATATGCACTTTAATGCCTTAAAAGGCATTCTATGCTGCAAATCTCTGTTTTATGCATTTACCTATGAACCCACCATTTCCTGATATATATTCACAGATCACCTCTAAACAACTCTAGGCAAGCCATTACAGTGCACTCCTATCTGTCAGGTAGAATGCACAAGGACAGAAATTCTGTGGTAAGTGCTCCTACACTGAGTACTTTTTAAAAAGATAGCTGTTAAAAAGCAGTAGCAAATTTACTTATTGAAAGGTGAAAGCTTAAAGACCTTCTTAAAGGAAACTTCTCAAAAGCTACATAAGACTTCTGGAAAACCCAAAAATTCAAATGAGATTACTGACCAAAAATAAAACTAAAATGTTCAGGTCACCATATTGGCTTCTCTGGTTTTAGAACTGACCCCAGAATTATATTTTGCAGCCACAAGGACCTTCTAAAATGGTCTTTATTACCATGTATCATTAGTAATGGTACACGATGGAAACAGTTTAAGTCTCAGGGGCACTTATGTGGCCTCACATATATTTGGTGCCTGTAATTTGTAGCTGTTTTGAGGAGGATGGGAGAAGTATTACTCTGTTTTAAAGCAGCTCAGGACCAGGCTATGGAAGGAGTCATCTCCTCACTACTCCCTTACTGGATTAAAAGTAAGGGAAGGGAAAGAGCCTGTGCAAATGCTAATATCGGGGGTATTGAAATTCAACAGCTTAATGTCCTTTGCTATAAAGGGGGAGAGGGAAGGGGGAAGAGGAGAGAAGGAGCATTTCCACAAATAAGCTATTTCTGACATAACTTTAAAATTGACTCCCTGAATGCCTCCCCCTCAATCATTATGGAAAAAGTTTAGGGATCAAAGCAGTTAAGCTATTTAAAATTCAGTAATTTAGGATTTAATTATGCTATAGGATAGGATAAATGCTTTAATCCTAAACATTAAACATTGCATTAAAGGGTTTAGAGGAACAACCTACTTTAAGCTGTTTATTCATACAGGTTTATGCCATTTCAGTGCTCTAGCTAAATTCCCTAATGTTTTATTGCTACTACACTGGAAGATGAGTCTCTTGGATTTATACTGAAATATAACCTTTTCCCTCCTTTATTTATTATATTACAGCAGAGCTTACTTTTGACACAGGAGCCTAGAAAGTTTAAATCATGCACCAGAGCCTTAATTATCCGATGCTAGAAACCATAATGATTCTCTGCTCACTGCAATCACCATTTACAATAGAGAACCTAATTCTAACTCCGGTGATATGAATCCTGCATGGAGTTTTGAAGATCCACCACAGAAAAAGACAAAAACCACAACACAGAGTCAACGGTTTATAGAATTATTCAGGTGGCCACATTCACAGATAATTTTTGTTCATCTACTTCTCACTTGGGCAGAAGATGGAGGCAGTGAGCAAACAGCATTAAGGCAGCCCATAGCTTGCTGAAGAATGACTTTGCAATGAATGAAAGAGGCAGCAGTAATAGCCAAACATAACCTCAAAATGTTTAAATACTGCTAAGATGTCTTTGTGAGTCTTTAGAAAATGAATCAAGGAATGAAGCTTATGAGAGTGATATTCTATATATCAAATATCTCTCTGGGTGTGCCTATGTAATATATATGCATGTTTGCATATATCTACCTAGATGGCACACAAATTTACTTGGGGAAAATAGTCTGGAAGTTAATTTGGAACTCAAAAGACATGGTTACACATAGATCATAATTTCTAAACACAATGTTAGTAAAACAAAATTTATTTGTAAAACAGGACCTGTTATATAAAATGGCACACAATCAAGTTATACAAAAATACAAAATTTCTTTCTGATTACAGTTCTAGTTGCAAATGATAATTAGAAAGCATTCCTGGTGGCTTCCAAATAGCTGAGATTGCGAGCAAATGGAACAGGAAGCAGCAAGTCCATGATGCTGGGATGTCCAAGTGAGTAGAACCTAATATCCAAATTCAAGACTTCCATCTGGTCACTTTGAGGGACATTTCCTAAAATAGCTAGCTCCTGGAATGTCTTCTGTTTTGATACCCATCATCCAAACTTTTGCCAATCTTAAATTTAGTTCCGAATGTTTCTTAAATGTCCAAAATCTGTGCATCTATTAAGCAGAAGGTATTCTGAATTTTCTTACATGATTTGCTCTCTCACCTATTTGGATAGTTGTTAGTTACAGAATTATATTTGTTCCTTTTCAAATGATGTAAAAGCGGACAATGCTACTGTTTGGTGACATTAGATGTTATATGTTAACTTCTGGAGAATTATTGTTTCAGAATAGCTACTATTCTTAAAATGTTGGTTTCCCAGATCTTGCCAAGATATGAGCTCTGTTTTTTGTTTTAAATCCAGAATCTTATTGCAAATTTTCTGTAAAATCGGAAGTATTACATGAGCTTTGAAAAGAAACCAAGGCATTTAGCAAATTTTAGCCTAGCTAGCGTAAAGGACAGATAGTTAAAAAAAAATACAATTTACCTCTTGCAGCAATTTAAAGGTCCAACCCTTTGAAAGGAAGCACATTAGCAAACAGCTGCTTATTAAGCCCTACTGACATTAATTGTATGCATTTCCGTAATACCGGTCTAATTCACTGTCTGATTCTGGTAGGAGGCAATGCTTTCTTTCAAAAGATTCTCCTTCCATGGAATGATAAAATGCTGAGGCTTTTTCTTTTTTGTACAGAGCCTGTATTTAGTGCAATAAGTTTAAAAAATTTGCTCTGAAATATTTACTTTACATTAACAAAAATAGCTTTTTTTAAAAAAATTGTAACAAAAAGGAGTTATCGCATAAACAGATCATGAATTATTCTTAGCAAATTACACTTTTTTTTTCTTAAAGCATTCACCATTACAATAAGCAGAACAATGGAATATTAGCCATTCATATCTGGTAAGCTTTAGGAATTAAAAAACAAAAAAAACCAAAACCCATCCCCAAACAAAAAGAACATTCAACACTTAAGAATCAAAACATTAACCAATTCTTCAGTTAAACATTATAGAATTCTGGATACTCAATGAATTGCCAAGGAGAGGAGCACCTGCCAGTATGTTTTCAGATGTTATAGCAAGCATTTGAATAAAATAACCATTTAGCCCTAAGCCACTGAAGGTCCTCTGAAGCAGAAGCCCAAGCACTGGAATTTTCAATGCTTTTGTTCCATGTTTCTCTCCCTTCTTTATTCCTGCCAGCATTATTTAATCTGCAAATCAATACACAGAAACTTAAAGGCTAAACTGGCTGGGTGCCCCAGCGTTCCTTCAAATCAGGCACACAAATGTGTGGAGGAGGCTACTAAAGTCAAAATTAAAAGACAAAATATAAGAAAACAGTTTGCATAAGAAAGATTATCTACCCTTTTCTTTTTACCTACTCTCTTATAGAAGCTTTAGGGTAAACTACAAATACCTGAGGAGTTGGTTCCTTTTTAATGTTGGCTGACAAATGCATGAGCTATTATGAAAATTCCCTTATTGGGTCCACTTCTATGTTTCTAAAAGTAAAATGACATGGCTTTTTTGATTGGGGAAAAGTGATTGAAGTAATTCCTTATTTATCTGAAAGCATATGCCTAGTCTCGTTCCACTAGGATTTATGCATCAGTAAAATAAGTTATTGATTTTATGCACACATCAGGGAAATCACCCCTGGATAAACTTCAGACAGAATTCAGTACAACAATTTTACTAATTTAAACAACTAAAGTTAAAATCTCCTCTAAGTTATTAAAAATGTTAATAATCAGATATGAACCTTAACATTTCCATTAAGACAATTACAATTGAAAACATTAAATGACGGCAGTTGCCTTGTAAAAGCCACCCGTATGAAAGGAGTACATGTTTGACAAAAATAAGCATAAAAAAGGTATTAAATCCCTGTTCCTTTTCTCTGATTTTGGCTGATTATGTGTGTGTGTGTATATATATATATATATCCATATATATATACACACATACATATACATATATACACACACCCACTCACACAAATACATAGTTATGTGTATATATTGTTTTGGAATGTCAATGGGTTCCATACGGTCGGCTAGGTTCAAGCAGAACTTGCTCCCGAAGCCTAGAAAACAAAGTCATACAGAGTAGAATCTTAGACAATTACCATTAAAAGGAGATTATGAATGATGTTACAAATATACAGATGATCACAAATTGTAACAAAGCAAAATCCATTGAGAATCCTTCTCTTCTGAATCTTTATTCTGGGGGCTAAAATTCATATGCATATTGAAGTAGATACTTCCTTCTGGATCATCTCTGAGATATACAGAGAATATTTTTCTGGCCTATGTTGCTACAGTGCCCAGACTTTTCTCTCCTTTTTTCTTTTTTTTAAAGTTTTTTTTCTCCTGTACACTAGCAAACAGATGGCCAAAAAGTCTTTTTCTTAAACCTCTAGATCACACTTGATAAACTGTTCTAAAATCACTTTGAAAGATTTACAGAAAGACCTCACAAAGCTTCAAAGTTTCCTAACTTAGTGAGGTTCTTTCAGAAACGCATCAAAGAGGAATACTAGAAGTACTTATATTTAGTTCAATGACCCCCCCTATCAAAAGGAAAATTTAAAACCTCATTTTCCTGAACATTATTATATAGACTAAAAAGAACTAAATTAAAATAGCCCATTAAGGAAGAAGACAGACAGTGAACTCAAAGAGTGGTGTTTCTACAGATATGGCAAGATACACTTCTTTCTAGAACATTCACCTAAGAGAATAACATGTGTAAACCAAGCAAAGACAAATAAGCAATCCTAAATTCTACCAATCCCCAAATTCTGGGGTGAGGTTTCTTAGATGATTCTTCAGGTAGTATGGGTCAATTTTTATCATGCATACTGCAAGAGAAAAATATGAGGTACTGATGTGCTTCCAAAATTTAATTACACTGTGGTCAGCACTGCATAGTTCTCTCCTGGGGAGTTTTTTTTACCATCTAAAACGTCATTCTTAGGGACAAAATACTACACTATCCAAAGCACCAGAAAAACAATGTATATGAAAATATATTTTGGGACATGGCAGAGTTTTGCCATTAACCGGCAGGCAATGAACTGATGAACAACACATAATAAAAACAAAAGCTGGATGAAAACTTCAACGCATTGTTTGTGAGGTAAGGGACAGTTATCCCTAGTAAATAATATCAGGGGAAAGTCTTGCCAAATTTTTGTCTTCTGATAGAATGCCACATAAACTGAGCAATTCTCCTAGAGGATTATCTATAAATTAGGGTAAGAGAAGGCACATTTGTATTCTTGTCTACCACAAATAATCTTTCATTCACTAAAATATGTAAAAATATATGTTGATCAGTCATCAAAGTAGCTAGTTCAAAACCTCCTAATAATTTTTCCTTGAAATGCTTGTTATGGAACAGTAATTTAATGGAAGCTAGAATGACAGAGAAGGGAGAAAGGATGGTTTATGCTAAGGAAAAGAAAGGCTGATTTACATTTTAACATTTTATTTTTTTTTAAATTTTAGACTTGGAATCTTTTTTTCCCTGAATAATTAGGACAACTGAGTAGTGGCAGGAAGGAAGCCTTCCTCCTTCTTCAATGAAACCGTAAGGTGGACTGGATCTTTGCTATTGTCCCTCTCAGCTTATCTAAGAATATGGAAAGAAGGAGAAGTCGAGGCACTGAAATGGAGGGGCTACTGATTAATGGCTCCATCCCCACTCGATCCAGTTTTGGTGGATACACACTGACATTAAGAGCTACATGGACATTCAATATCCTTTACTTATGATTAAATTGTGTCTGGGAAGTTAAACATTTAAATGTTGACGTTATAATCACCAATGTTATTAAAAACAACACCAAAACATTAGTATTGGAAAGAATGTATCCTAAAAATTTGCTGAGGCTTTAATTTGCAAGGAATATGTAATTATTTTGCATAAACATGTAGTTTCTCTCCTCTCCATAAAGGAATACATTTTCTTCACTCTTCAATACTAAAATGGTGTTGTTTTATACCATAAATTCTTAAGTTGAAAACCTATAAATCAAACCATTTGTTAAAGTGTAAGGAAGAAAGACTAGAGAGTCTTCACCTCACACTTTGGACATTATACGCAATCAGATGGCACATTATTTAAAATGAACTGTTAAGAATGTAGGCCTTTATATACTATTTTGAAGTAAACTATTTAACAAGAAATACATATGTATGCAATATAAGGCAGTAATTAAACCAATATATTCTAGAGACATCTGTCATTACAAGCAAGAAGAACATCTATGGGAAAAGCAACTCAGGATGCTCTTATACTGACTGAGTTGATTTTTTCGTATCAAGGTGGAATGGAGATATAGAAAAAATTAAGCTGAGGTTGGAGAACAGGTTGTCCTGTTGAGTGGGAATATGGGTGTTGATGGAAATAGCCTTGTTTGCCACTGAAAAATAGCTTGAGAAACGAAGAGAGTACAATCTAGGCAACAGAAGAAAAAGTCAGCAAAGGGGAAAGGACAGCAACTGAACAAACCAAGATTAAAAAGGGGGGGAAATATGAGTTTTAGCAAGCTGAAAAGAATTGCGATTATCACCCTCCAAAATTATAAAAAGTTAACTGTCACTTCAGGTGTACAACCAAATGGTTAGCCTGATGAAAATTAAACACTGAGAGTTATAAAGAAAGTAGGTGAAATGGCAATTTCATTTCACGGACAAAAATAATACACCACAAATACTTAGGAAGACGCCATTCCTTTCAGCTTACTTTTACAGAAGGTGGTCTCAGTTGTGACAAGAATTCTGCCATCCAAGTGATGGGTAAACACACAAACAGAAAGAGCAGCACATCCTGCGTGACACAGATAACAAAAGCTTCTCCTGAAGAAGTGCAGTCAGTGAAGACAGAGAGAGAGAGGAAGTGAAAGTGAAATTCTTGGAGGGCGGCCACCTCCTCATCGCCACCTACCATCGGCTTTAGCTCTCTGGCATCAGCAACACCTCCCTTACCAGCTTCTTTCATTGCTTTCCTACTGTTTTCCACAAACTCCTGTAAAATAGGGACCAAAATGCATAAGTTCTTATATCCTTTCAGTTTTTTGACTGGTAGGTGAAATCTTAAAGAACATTTATATTTTTGACTCACTCTTGGTAAATGGATGACCTAATGAACACACAGCAATAAATAATATGCAGTATTATACATAGAGCCGCTAACTTTGTAATAAGGGACTGTAACCTGTTGATGTAAGCATTTGTTTTTCCTAGCCATTCACTGTGATAATTTTACCTAAGTTGAAAGAGATGTTAGTTTTATTTGGACAAGAAAATACCTAACTTTAAAAAAAGAGACTATTTTCACACACTTAAAATATTTTGTTGTTTTACTTTCTCCATATCAAAGTTAAATGACATGAGAACATTTTATTCCACTAACTTCCTCTTTAAAATAATCCTTAAAGGTAAAACTAACTATTGATAACACTAAGCATAAAAATTTGATTTGCTAAACAGTCATTAGGCTGTTTAGAGAAAATATGTCTGACCTTGAAATTACCACCCAAAGCAGGCAGAGAATAACAACCACACCTGTGGCTAAAAGTAGTTAAAATGGAATTATTTCCCAGAAGAAAATGTTTCTACCCTGCCAAAGCTTGTGAAGCACGTCCTTAAATATTTTTGTTCCAATAGGAGAAAATCTATTTTACTCTGCTTTTGATCAGTAGTTTAAAAACCAAAAGCAAACTTTTCTTCGAAATGTCTTAGTCACAAGAATGATGTAATGCTCATAGGTGAAATACCATTGTGAAAATAACCCAGCTAGCACTATACTTTTGACATTAAAAAATGTCACAATTTAGTTGATGATGTCTCAGTAAAAGATAATCAGTACCAAACAGGCCTGTTAAATCACTTGGAGTTTTTGCAAAGGGAAAAAAAAAAAAAAAGAATCTCGCCTGTATAGTAACACATTTATTTTAGATTTAACTGGGAAAACCACATTCCTGGAAGATGATTTGTTATTTCAATGTCTCATATTTGGTCTTTAGTATTACTCATTCTTAAGATAGGTATATTTCAAAGTTAGTGGCAAAGTAATATTACTGAAAAGGATATATAATTTAGGAGTGTTTGACATGGATAATAACAGTATTTAAACAATTTTAACATGGTTTCTAAATTAAAAAAAAAAGTTTGAGGTTTTAATGTGGGGAAGCAATAGAGGCTCCCTTACTATAAAGAACTGGAATATATTATCTACATGAAGATTCAGATCTTAAAAAATTGAAAGCAGTATTATCCACCAGTCATGGATCTAGTAATCTGCATTCATTATAAAACATTTCAATTTGGCCTGGCAAACTTAGTATAACAAATTTTAACAATGTCAATAGCAATAATAATTTGGAAAGGGTAGGTTACTACAACCTGGGAAGTAAGACTTTTGTATTGAGCGTCACTTCAGTAAAAGGTACTCATTAACCTCAGTGGTCCAATGTTTGAATTCAAGGGCTAAAAGTTAGGTTAAAAAAATTCAAATCCATCGAACTATAGAGGGGAGATCAGCAGTATGGAATAGGGTAAACTCAGGACAATTAATGGTTCTTGCTTGAGCAAAGTAGATCTGAAATACTTTTGTGTATGCCAAGAGGGTCTTCTTCCCTGATTTCCTCAAAACTAAGCACATTCATGAGTGCTAAAGATTTAGTTCAGAATTACTCAGTTGCATATAATGGGAGTTAAATATAGAGAATTATCTTGAAAAATATTTTTATTAGTATTTTTATCCCCAAGGACATTTGGAATACTTACCATCAGCACTTTATCCATATAGAATTCTCTGCCAGGGCTCCCATCATTGTATTTTGTATCAATGGCAAAACACAAGAATAATACATCCACTACCATTTCATAAATGGAGAGGAAGCAATGAGCAACTAGGAAAGCAAAGAGGCAGACGATGATGAGAGGCAGCACCCATACTGTGTAATCTTGCTGGTAGTTGAGTAGCATAATCCCAGCCAAACCTGTACTGCAGACTATCAGCACCTGAAGCAGAGAGAAAAAAGAACACATTTAATATCCTACTATAGAAAATCACTATTTTTGTCATCACTTGCAGATTTGAAATTCTCTTTACTATTTATAAATGATGGTTGCCTAAGTCCATTCCATATTTATAGTTATACATTCATATTATAGAATAAAAATTTAAAAATCATCCTTCAAATGTTTCTGATCTACATTAAAACTAATTATGTTTCCTGAAAGTTGTGCTTGTACAGACTATATAGTAAGCTTAAAATGATTCACCATGACGTTTAGATTTGAACTCCCTGTGAATAAAGAGGTTGCCAAAAAAATCCATGCTGTCAGTTATAACAGCCAATTTGTTGATTGTCAAGAACTGTCTACTCTGATGACTGATCACCTCGCACGCAGTACTTTATCCCAAATTTTTAAAAAATTCTGTGTTCTTTCTATACTTTTAATTTCAGTTTTTCAATCGCCCTATGAGTAGTTGATGACAAACATTATCATCCTCATTTTACAAGTTGGGAAACCGTTCAGATGCTAGTCAACCTGCCCAAGGTCACAGAGTAAAATAAGGATGCTCAGATAATGATCAGCAAATAAAGATCTTACGATGCCATCTCCATTGCCCTTTCCAGGTACCAATTCAGCAGATTCTTAAGATACTGATGCCTAGTAGGAAGAGGTTATATTGAAGCTTAGAAACATTCTTGCTTAGCCCTTTACTTGGCCTAGTATCAAGTTCTAGATAACACAGGGAGAGAATGAGTCCTCTAAAACCCTAGCAGCCTTTCCTGGTCCAGTGATGAGGATAGGCAGACAACTTTCCATTTGTCTTTTCCCCACTATTTATCAATACTAGAGCATCTCTCATTCACTGTTCCCTTAGCCAGGAATTATAATATATCAGACAAAACATTAGTTAAGCTACACACTGATCCCTCTCAGCTGATTTTAGGGAATAAATCTGGGTCTGCCCACGGTTTAGAACACCCCCTACCATTTTTTTTTTTTTTGCCAATACAATCACAAATCTTATTTTCTGGGATGATTCCACAGAGAGCTAATCACATCTATTTCTTTTGGTTTTAATTTTTATACTTTTCTTTAAACTGTTTACATCCATCCAATGGAGGTGGGTGTTATGGATGCTGAGTCTTTATGCTCTCATTCTGCCACTAAAAGTTAAACCACATTTAAAATGTTAAAATTATAAGTAGAAGGTGTGGCTCAAAGTTGATGTTGAGACAAAAGCTATCGAGATGGAAAGTTGGACACAGATATACAATTAATAAATAAATGTAAATATATTGGGGGAATTGTGCTTAATCTTTCTTGTAATAGGATGCACAGTATTAAAGTGTAAATACTCTTGTTCTAAAGGAGACATTTATTGATGATACACTAAAAGGGATTCATATACATCTGGGTATGAGAAATAAAAGGAAAGGATGTTAGTTCTGAAGCCAGAACTTTGACATTTGAATCACAAAGTTTCTTAGTTTTGTGACTTTGATAAAGTTCATTTAATCTTTCTGAGTCTGTTTTTCCATCCTTAAAAGAGAAAATAGAACATATATCCCAAAATTGTTGAAGTAAGCATTCTGAAAGCATTGAACACACCAGAATCTTAGTTACTTTCTTTCTTTGCCATCATAAATCTTCCATTTATTTTGTATTTTCCCTATGGACTCATGTTTTCAAGTATTTTGTCTACTCAAAAATAGCCTCTATAAATAATAATTCATATTCTAATCTTTCATTAATCAAAGTTAAATACACTGTCAACTAAAACATACAATTAGTGTTTGAAAAGTTCTATCAAACAGGTAAAACAATTTCACACAGCAGCAAAGAAATATGTGATTTTGTGTTTTTTGGGCATAGCTTCATTGGTGCTGACATGCAATTTATTAGACTTTGAAATGTTTAAATAGCTTGCAAATTTCTATTTTTATCTTTGAGATCCCCATATGTAGGTCAGTAATCAGAGGTCACAAGTCACTTGAGGAGCTGTGATCCTTTTCATATCTAATTTACTAATCCATGAAAATACTGGGGTTCCATGGAAAAGAAAGCCATGATATCACATTTTGTTTTCTTTTTAAAGCTCAGTGTTTTTTTTTAAATTAAATTTTAAATTTTGAGATGACTATGAATTGGCAGGCAGTTGTAAGAAATAACACAAAATGGTTTCATGTACCCTTTCCCTTGAGTGGTAACATCTTGCAAAACTACGGTGCATTACAACCAAGATACTGGTGCTCATACAGTCAAGAGACAGAACATTTCCATCACAAGGACTCTTTAACCTTTCAGTTACCCTTACTTCCTCCAACTCCATCTCTACATGGGTGACCGCAAATCTGTTCTCCATTTCCATAATGTGCTCATTTCAAGAATATTATGTAAATGGAATCATAGAGCACTTAATCTTCTGAGACTGGTTTTTTCCAGTCATTACATAATTCTGTCAAAACGCATCCAAGTTGTCGCCAATATCAATAGTTCATTCCCGACACTGTTTTAAAATGTTTATTATGATCTATCTAGTTGAACTACCTGATCAGAAGCTATTTTTGCACACTTAGCTGTAATGAAGGAAACATTCCAAAAGATTAATATGCTATTAGGAAAACTAAAAAAAGTTTATCTTAATTATGTTGGAAACCTAGATCTTTTTTCCTCTTGTTTTTCTCCTTTTTTGGATTTCTTTATTTTAAAAATGCTTATCTTTCATGGTTTTAAAGGTTTTTTTTTAAAACATTATAAATTTATTATTTGAAATTATATCATTTCTGAAAGCACTTTGGCAGAGCACATCCATCAAGAACCCTATTATGCACTCTGACTCATTAATTCTACTTCTGGGATTCTGGCCTCAGGAAATAAGTATTGATGTGGGCAACGATTTGAATACAAAGGTTTCTCTGTGACATACACTGTATTATTAAAAAAATGAGAAAAGTCCAACATAAAAAAACCAGGGGCTTGGTTAAATAAATGAAATACAATTGTATAACTATGCTTAAAATATTTTAATATAGTAGGAAATGCTCATAATGTAATATGAAGTGAAAAAAGGGATAAACAACAGCTTTTTCTACTAGATTTTAAACTTTCTTTGCTAATATGTAACCAGAACCGAGAATAGCCCCGAGTACAGTTCTAAAAGCCACTCTATAAATATTTGTTGAATGAATAAAAGGATATGATTAACCTAAAAATTATACTTTTACAATTGGACACTAGGTCAATTATAATAAGTCAACTAGTGACAGGTCACTAGGTTGCTAAAAAGGTCAAAGTCATTTTTAAAAGTGTACTTTATCATTTACATATTTTTCTACTATAAAAGAAATGCACACTCAATATAGAAAATATTATCTTACTATGACTAAATGGGGGAGAGGCCTGAAATTACTCATTTTCAATATCAATTGTACCAATTGCAAAAATACAGCTTTTAGGTTAATCATATCCTTTTATTCATTCAACAAACGTTTATAGAGTGGCTATTAGTACTGTCCTAGGGGTATTCTAGGTCTTGACTATTAATTAGTAGAGTTTAAATCTAGTAAATATACTTGTGTTTTTATTTTAAGTGAATTCACACCTTTCTTAGCATTTGCATAAATTTTAAATATGTAAAAAATAAACAAAATCTGAAGACTTCCTGAATTAGTTGCATATCATATAAATAACAGTAATATTTAATGACAATGTCAGATAGTATTCTTAGTTCCTTAACATGAATTTACTCATTCAACCATTATTATAAAATATTTCTTCTTACTGTAAAAACATGCCAAGAACAAACACAATAGTCATAACAAAAGTTTAATTACAAATTTTCAAAAACAACTTTGTATAGGATGAGTCTTACTTTTTTTAAGATGACAGATGCCTAACATTACACAGTATTATGAGACTTCTATACCAATAAATTTTTCCTTCTTCTTTCTCTTTACTGAAATAACATTGATTAACAGTGTTGTATTTTGAAGTATAAGCTCTCCCCTATCAGGTATTTTCCTGACACCATACCCAACAAAACACCCTTAGTCCACCCACCATCATAGGTCAGTCATTGTTCTCACACTCCCTTCCCCCTCTCCTCAGCCTCAGTTCTATAGTCAGCTTAATTTGGCTTTATCTGATCTTTATCTGATCCACATATAAGTGACACTTGCCTGATTTGTGATCTTCCTTCTAAGCTTATTTCATTATGCATAATTCCCTCCAGCTCTAGCCATGTTGCCAGAAATGGCAGGAATTTATCATTTTTGACTACCGAGTGGTATTCCACTGTGTGCATAATACATCTCACTGATCCACTTATCTGTATTTGGGCACTATAAGTTGTTTCCATAGCTTGGCTATTGTAAATAGTGAGGCAGTGAACATAGGAGTGCATGTTTCCTTCAAATTAGTGTTTTTACATTTTCCAGTAGATATGTAGGAAATTGCTGGTTGAAAAAAATTTCAATTTTTTTGAAAAACCTACATACTGTTTTGCATAAGAGCTAGATCAGTCTACACCCCTATGAACAAGGGTTCCTTGTTCTCCACATACATCCTCGTGTGAGATGTTATCTCACTGTGGTCTTGATTTGCATTTCCCTGACCATAAGTGATGATAAATATTTTTTCATGTCCCTGTGTGGACATCTGTATGACTTCTTTAAAGAAGTACCTATTTAGCTTTTCTGCCCAATTTCTTGATGAGGGTTATATTTTTGTGGCCATTTTTATATTGTACTGAGTTATAAGTTCTTTGAAAATCTTGGGTATCAGTCTCTTGTCAGATATATGGTGTGCAAATATTTTCCTGTATTTCAAAAGTATGTCCTTTTGTTTTAGTGGTGGTTTCTTTGTCATGTAGAGACTTTTTAGTTTGGTGTTGTTCCAATTGCTTATATTCTCTTTTGTTTTACTTGTTGCTGGAGCTAAATCTCCAAAGACATCACTTAAGCTCATGTGAAGTATTTAGCCTATGTTTTCTTCTATATATTTTAAGGGTCAGGTCTTACATTGAAGTCTTTTATCAATTTTGAATTTATTTTTGTGTATAGTGTGAAATAGTGTTCTGAGTTCATTATTTTGTATGTGACTTTTCAATTTTCCCACCAGCACTTACTTAAAAGACTTTCCTTGCTCCAGTGTATATTCTTGGCACCTCTGTCATAGATTAACTACTCATATAATAATTGGCTTATTTCTGGGCTCTCCATTCTATTTCATTGGTCTATGTGTCTGGTTCTGTTCTAGGACCAGTTTTAACAATTATAGCTATGTAGTATATTTTGAAGTCTGGACATACAATACTTCCATTCTTCCTTTTTTTTCCTTTTAATCAGGATTGCTTTGGTTACTCCAGGTTTTTTTGTTGTTCCAGGTCAATTTCAGTAATTGTTCTATTTCTTGGAAGAATGCCACTGAAACTCTGATGGATTGCACTTAATCTATATATTGCTTTGGGTAGTAGGATGGTCATTTTGACTATAATAATTCCTCTAATCCATGAACAGGAAGTATCTTTCCATTTCGTTGTTCTTTTTTCTACTTCTTTTAACAATGTCTTCGTTTTCTTTGTATAGGACCTTTACCTCCTTTGTTAATGTTATTCTGAGGTACTTAATTTTATTTTTGGTATAACTATAAATATTCCTTTCTTAATTTCTCTTCCAGCTCATTGTTTAGATATAAGAAAGCAAGTATTTTTTGTGTATTCAGTTTCTAACCTGTACTTTGCTGAATTGATTTATTGTATCAATTAGTTTTTCAGCATGATATAGGGTTCTCTACCTTCATTATTGTGTCATCTGCAAATACTTTTACTTGTTTTGCAACTTGAATTCCTTCTATAATCCTTCTCTTGCCTAATTTCTCTAGCTAGGACTTCCAATACTCTGTTGAATAATGCTGGTGAAAGTGGCCATTTTTTATATTGTACCAGATTTTAGTTTTCCACCATTGAGAATGTTAGCTATGGATTTATTTATTTTATTTGGCTTGTATTATGTTGAGATATGTTCCATTTATCTCAAGTTTTTCAAGGATTTTCATCATAAATGAACACTGAATCTTACCAAATAGTTTCTTGTCTATTGATATGATCATATGGCTTTAATTTTCATTGATGTGGTGAATTACACTGATTGTTGAACCATTCTTGTGTCCTGATATAAATCCCACTTAGTCATGGTGTATAATCCTTCTATGCTTTGTTGGATTTGGCTTGCTAAAATTTTGTTGAGAATTTTTGCTTCTGTGTCCATTAGGGAAACTGGTCTGTAGTTTTTCTTTTTTGTGTTGTCTTTGTTTAGTTTTGGTCTTAGAATAACGGTGGCTTAATAAAATGTGTTAGGAAGTATTCCCTCTTTCCCAATTTTTGGAAAGAGCTTGAGCAGGATAGCTACTAATTTCTGTTTCAAGGTTTGGTAGAATTTACTTGTCAAGTTATGTGGTTCTGGGCTTTATTTTTTTTTGGTCAAGTTTTAATTACTGTTTAATTTCCTTGCCTGTGATTGGTCTGTTCAGATTTTCTATTTAGTCTTGGATGTTTATATAATTCTAAGAATTTGTCTCTCTTGTGGTTTATTGAACTTACTAACATCAAATGTTCATAGTAATCTGTTATTACCCATTGAATGTCTTTTATAACTTCTAGTTTTGTTTCCTATCCTATTTTTTTGAGCGTTCTCTTTTTCTCCCTTCCTTTTTTAAAATAGCCTACCTGGAGGTTTGTCTATTTTGTTTTTCCCCCCTAAGAATCAGCCTTTGGTTTCATTTTTCTTTTGAACTATTTATTTATTTCATTTATTTATTCTCTATTTTTCATTATTTCCTTTCTTCTACTGACTTTTGGTTTTGTTTGTTCTTCGTTATCTAGTTCCTTGAGGTGAGAAATAGGTTATCTATTGAGCTCTTTCTTGTTTCTTGATGTGGGGCTATACTGGTATATGCTTCCTTCTTAATACTCTTTTTACTGTGTTCCATAAATTCTGGAAGGTTGTATTCTCAATGTTGTTTTGAGGTACTGTTTGATTTCTTAACTAATCCAATAGTTATTCAGTAGTGTGTTGCTCAGTTTCCACATATTAGAGACTTTCCCTGGTTTCTTTTTGTGGTTGATTTCTAGATTAATACATTTATGGTCAGAGAAGACACTGGGTATGATTTTAAATCTTTATGACTTTGTTGATATATATCTTGTGACCCAATATATCAGTCCTAGTTAATGTCCCATGTGCACCTAAGAAAAATGTGTATTCAAAGTTCATGGCACATATAAAAGGCTTTGTGAATATCTGCTATATATCAAGTTATTTTCAGTTTTGGAGGGAGGCTAGATATTTTTAAAATTAAAAAACAAGTATCTCTAGAGAGACAGAAAAACGGGCATTTTTGTATGTTTCAGATAGTAAACTTGATCTTACCTTGCCTAGGAATAACATGAAGTCCCCAATTGTGTTGATAGCAGCCACACGCAAAGCATTTTCAACAAGAATGACAAAGGCATCCTTTGCTGAGGTGCAGAAGTTGGTGCTGTTGATAGCTGTGGCTGTGTATGCATTCTGAACAATAGCAAAAACATTGTCATCAGTAAAGGTAACCTTATTTGTTGAGATATAAACCAAGCATTATTAAAGCATAACCTATAAAAATATTTTTTAATTAAGCCTGCAGTTTTGATGAGGTACAAAGTAAGCAAAATGAAATAAGAGACATTTAAAAAAGAACAGATATGATATAAAGAACTTCTGGATTGGGTTAGCTTGGTCTTGCTAAAGTATTGCTATTTGTTAAAACATACACCAATCTTCCTAATATCCATTAACTTTTTTCCTGTATTAGTGAATCAAAGCTAATTTAACCTTCCCAGATGCCTCACGTTCATTACTGTATCAGTGATGCATTATTACCATTTCAGAGATACCTTAAAAGCTATACAAATGTGCACAAGCATCAATTTTCTGTGCTGCTTCATCGAGAACACCTCATTTCCTGCTTAGGGCTTTCTTCCATGCTGTCAGTTCTCAAAACATTTATAGTAGACAACTGTTTGTTGCCCAAAATTTTATACCCCTCCTTCCAGAAGGTAGGGTACCAAATCCCCTCTGAAAAAATAGCCCTTTACCATTCTCGTACAATCTCAGTGGTTGACACAATCTACAACTCTGAGGGTGGGTCTTGATTGTCCAACTCACAGGCCACAGTGACTGGTTCAGGGATTTGTACATAAACTAATCAGAGCCCATGAAAATAGAAGATGTTCCCTAAGGACTATGGGAAGAAGACATTTCCTTTTTCTCCCATAGGTGCTCCAGCCAGAATAGCTCTATTATTCTGCTGGACTATGAATTGCAGCAACCACATACTGAGAAGAATCTAGAGCTGCTGGCAGTCATATGTGAAAGGGAGGTGAGACTAACACCTTCCCATGAAAGTCAGAGCAGAGAGAAACCAGGCACTTGCATTTGGGAACTATATTTGCCTCATTAGGTACTAGCTTGATTTCTAAACTTTCAGCTACAGAAGCTAATAAATTGCTAAGAATCTCTCACCTGTCTCCCCTCCCCCTACTCCCCTTTTCTTACTCTGTCTTTTTTTAGGTCAGACTGAGTTGGCTTTTCTGTCCCTTGTAGTCCTGAGTCCACTTTTATTCAATTATACCGGCTTCTGATGCTGCCCCATGCCCCCTTTGACCCACTAGTCACAGACCGATTTTTTTCTTTTTTTGACACTACATTTAAGAATAGCATTGGTACTTTATGGAAATATGTACACGTACTCTAACATCAAATATACTGGAATCTTAGGAAGGGAAAGTATTCAGATTTTGAGACTAAAATTACTCGTAGACTGGAGTAACTTTTGACTTAGTCCTGATTTAAGGAATTGTTGGTGGTGACAACTATTATAAAACTGCTGGAAACAAAGGTAGGACTTTCTGTTGTGTTTTTTGTAAGGTTTTAAATTTTGAGCTTGGGTGAGATGTCTTTAATTTATGAAAGTTCCAACTGTATCTTGTTATTTAATAGGAACCTGCTGTGAAGATAAGATTTGAGTCATCAAAAACTTAATTTGCCATTATATGTATTAAATTCATTGATTGACAATGCAGAATAGTTCAGGGCCAAGGAACAGGACTTTACTGAGTAGGTTACTACTTGTGGTTCACAAATGTTTTTCAGTAATGAAACAATAGGAAATTATGGTGCTCCTTGAGAAACAGTATGATTTAAATATATGGAATTACATCATACAAACTGAAATAATTTATTATCAGAATATATTTCTATACTGTTTGGAGAAAAGGTTATGTACATATGAAATATCTTCAAGAAATCATACTATGAAGTTTTTCTGTTATCATTTATTTGTTGTGTTGTTTTATTTAGTCATCTGCCAGTGCTATGAACTAAAAAATGACAGGTACCATCTTAAATATTTAACTGCAGCGCTCTCTATTTCTTCATCTTCTACAGAGCTTCTTGGAAACATTCTTCCAAAAGCCTCACTGACTACAAATAAACTAAATGTTTGAACTTGTATATCAGTAACTCTTTTGAAAAATGGTGAACAACGGCTCCATTCTGATCTATCCCAAAGAACTCCCAGTTCCCTCACCCATTTACCAATTTAGAGCAAGGGTAGTAACCTAACACCTGTGCCCAAATCTCATCTGCTACTTTCTTTTGTAAGAAAAGTTTTCCTGGAACACAGCCATCTCCATTTGTTTACATACAGTGTGTGGCTATTTTTACGTTACCACAGAAGTGAACATCTGTGATACAGATGCTTTGGCCAACAAAATCAACAGTATTTACTACCTGATAGTTTATAGAACTTTGCTGATCCCTGTTCTAGAGTATTGCTAAGGATCGATAAAACCTTAGAATCCATGGAACCCAACTCTTTGAGAAACAAACCACATTTGCTCATTCAAGTCTTTCAGTACTCTTCTGCCAACTTCCATTCTTT
Organism: Galemys pyrenaicus; assembly: GCA_019455555.1. Lineage (NCBI taxonomy): Eukaryota > Metazoa > Chordata > Mammalia > Eulipotyphla > Talpidae > Galemys > Galemys pyrenaicus. Next base: position 1,950,444 of record JAGFMF010012011.1, on the reverse strand, counting down.
AACATTTTTGACTACAAGTCTTCAGTTCGACAACTGAAAGTGTTTTTTAGTTATCTGAGATATGTTTCCTAAAGAGAAATACTTATTTCTCTTATTAAGACAATAGACCAAGAGATGAATGAATCAATTATTTAGTAATAGGCTTCAGGGGGAAATACCAAAAGATACCGAGTATAAAGTGTTTCCTGAGGTTAAAAAATTACAATGTCTAGAATCAAGGATACTGGGTGGCTGTTTATTTTTTTAAAGATTTATTTATATGCATACAAGCACTGGGGTACAGGTCAGAGGTGTGGGAGGGTGAGAGGATTCACCACAGAGAGCTGGGAGCAGAACAGGCAGATCAACTGAAGTACACTGCTGAGGGGAGCAGCGGACACAGCAGGAGATGTCTGCTGCGTCATTTGGGTCCCCTCCCTGGCCAGCAGCAAGGATCAAACTCGTGCTGCATTGGCTGCAGTTTGCCTCATAGTGTGTTGCTTAACCCACTGCACCACCAGGGAGGCCCCTGGGTGGCTGTTTAAATCACTAAGGATTGTCTCAAATCCTACTCCCTCCATTCTTACCCATGCTGTTTTACCCTGTCCAGTTTGAACATGACTTTCCTTGAAAAAGAAGCAAGAGAGAATGCACAATCTAAGAGTCCAATACTTCCAAACTAAATTATAAAGGCAGTTTGGTTGCTGTCATTAATTTTCAAGAAGCTTCCATTTATTTGAAAATTCTTCTTTTGCTGCTTGTTTCTTCTTCTCCAAGCCTCCCCACCCATCCCATCGACTTTTAGAGCATAAGTCCTTTTATTTGTAGACATAGAAAAAGGCACTGATGGTTTTTGCCCCCTCTATTCCTCAGTTCCTGGGCACGGGATATCCTCATAGATATTGAACCTTCTTAACAATAGTCCTACAGATCTTTGCAGCTCCTTTGTATTCATCCCAACTGAACAAAGTACCTATTTTATAAGCTCTTTCTCCCACTTCTAAAGCAGAAAGAGTTGTTACATGTGACACACAAAGGTCCAAGTGACATCTTCAGGATGAAAAAGCACTATAGGTGAGAGCAGGCTGATGCAATTTCCCTCTGTTTCTGTATCTCCTAATCTAAAAAGAATCATGCTAAGGCCCTCAAGAAATTCTGACTCCTGTGTGGATTTCTCTACTTAACGTTTTCTGTGCTTTTTGCAGAGCACTTAGTTGAAAATTTTAGAGCCCACTCAACCTCTCAGATAGCTTTACTGATTATGAGCCAAACTGCCCAAAGAGGCATCACTGACGAACACAGACTTTGTCTGCTCAGGCTGGATATAAGTTTGGGACTATTCAACTCCCAGAAACATGAGAAAGAATCCTATTCCAGAAATCCTTCTGAAAAGATGCCTGTGAGCCCATGTAGTGACTGGTAGCATTTTTGTGTGATAGCCTGTTGTGAAAAAGCACTGCTAATGTGGAAGAAGGTTGGTTGAGGCAAAGGAGCGTCATGCAGGTGATCATGGCGACATTTTCATGCTTCCTTTGCCTTTCTTTACTGAATGACCTAGAAATTCTCATAACATTTAAAACCTTTACATCATAACTCACTTAAGGGGGCAATGGAGATAGCAATGGTAAGAAAAGGGAAATGGGATATGTGCAACTCTATGTGTGAATTATTATTAATTAAGGGGATAGATAATTAAGAGAATCCTTTTCTCATTCTGAGTGAGAAATAGTGGGGACACAAACTTACACCACAGATTTCATTCAGTTTGGTTGTAAGTTTTTACAACTTCTAAGGATTGTAAAAATTAAAAATAGGCTACACGCTTTAATATATATAGATTGGTTTTAAAACCAATCCCTTGGCTTAGTTATAGCATAATACATGGATATTTGGGACATTTCTATAATAAACCAGTTTTCTCTAGCTTGTACAAAAACATATATTTTTATATAGAAGACGGTGTAATCTAATGGCAAGAGGTAGTCAAACTTGGATTTGAGAACTTCCTCCAACTCTGAGCCATGTGGTTTATCACAAGAGGCCAGTTTCAGTTTTCTTAACTATGGGCAGAGAAAATAAGCTTCCCTTATAGAGTTGTGAGAGGAAGTGATAATGTATATAAAGTGCTTCGGATAATATCAGATAGCAGGTACTCAAAAAATATTCTCTACAACTACCACTCTCAGTTTGTAGAGAAAAGCTTTATAATCTTAAGTTTATCAGCCAGAGAGTAGATACCCTCCAGTGTTAAATGTACTATCTCTAAATAGTGTCACAGTAAACCAAGGCCTGAGTAATCCAATGCCCAGCAGAAACAGATTCCAGTTGTAACGAACTCTACCTAAGTGAATTCTACCTGCTATCAGTAGATTAGATGTATAATCACCTTCATGTCACATTAAGATAAGCACTTGCAGAAAAAAGAGCAGTTCACATTTCACTTTATTTGCAAACCTCTACACCTAAGCTGTAAACAGTGAATGGCTTGTTTTAAAAATCTAAAGCTCTTGTTTGAAGCCAGCTGTATTTCCCATGCTGCTTGGCATTAGTATTGTGGTTTGGGATTATGGAGTTTCACATTGTGCTGCAAAAACACCTGGCCTATTTTACTCTCCATATCAACATTCTTGTATCATTATCCTCTAAATTCACCATCAAACTAATGGCACAGGGACAATTGACATCTTGTGGCCCAAAGACCTATTTGCTCCAACTCTCCCAGATTTATTTCATTTAAATTAGTTCTGAACACTTTAATAGCAAGAGATACAATACAAACATTCAGATTTTTGGCTTCTCTTGAAAACCAGAAGAATTGTTCATAAATTCTAACATGGCAAAGTATATGAGTGCTAATTTGTGACTGCCTTCTTTTGATGAAACCTGAGTGCCCTAGTTTGCCACAGTTTACCATTCTCCTTTGTATTTGACCCTGCACTCAATTATATGAGTAAATACTATGGACCTCAATTGACCATGCAAGTGTTTGAGTTTTCTAGCCCTGTTCAAGGCTCTTCACTTCAGGTTGCATGCTCATCTTAGGAATAACAGCAAAGAAAAGGATAGGAGGAAAACAATGCAAAGGTGTATTAACTCATCACTAACCATTTCTAAAAGTTACTACAACCAAAAAGGTACTCTAAACTGGAGACTCTGCAGATAAAGTGTCAAACATAGTGCCTGGCACATGGTAAGTGCTCAATAAAGGATTTTTTATTGAGCACTTTTGATATTGTTATTTTATTGTTATGTTCTCCAATGAATGCTCTAAAAATGATTTCAGAGAGTATATAGGTGATTAGATAGAAGTCCGAAAGAAAAATTTGCATCATAAGTTACGTTAGATGTATAATAAAGGTACAGTAATTAAACGTTGCAGTACTGATAGAATAAGCAGATGTATCTTACACAAAAGAGTCCTGAGACAGACTCAAGGATGATATGTAGGAATTTAACACATGATATTGTAACAGGGTGGTCCCAGGAAAAGGGGAAGTTCCAAAATCCTGGTTCCGCCCTAAGTGGGTGGAGCTGAGGAGGAAAAGAAGATTTCTGCAGAGAAAAGAGAAGGAAGAAAAGAAGATGGAGAAGAGCAAGGAGACCTGGAGGAGGCACGTGGAGCAGAGGGACATGTGAAGAAACTGTGCTTGCTTTTTGGTCTTGGACTGGTTGGAAGAGATATGGGTGAGAGACCTGTGGGGAGGTTCACAATGGCAGTTTTCATCTTGATTTTGATTTTGCTCTTTTCCTCCCAGATTTGTCTGACTCTTTCTGACCCTTTTCTATGGGTCTCTACTGAACGGTCTTTTAGATGTGTGCCAGGTTTTTGGGCCTTGCTTTGGGCCAATCCTATTTGGCTGGACTTTTATCCTCCAGGAGATGGGTAACTTTGGATGCTTAACTTAGTAACTATATTCTTTGTTCTTTCTTTATTGTACCCTAGTTGTATTAAAGTTCCTTTCCATTAAAGGTTTTATATATTTGTCTTAATGCGGCGGATGGCAGAACCCATTCAGAGAGGGCAGGCTTGGGGGTTCTGAGGTGCTCCTCTCCCTGCCCTGTAACAATATGATAAAATTGACATTTCACAGAAGAACAGATTTGTCACTAAGGACAAATTGATTAAACCTTGGACAATTGATTAAACCCAGACAAACAAGAGTTAATTTGTTTTTTAAAAAAGTAAATCTCTAAAGGACTATAAGATAAAACACAAAAATAATGATGAGCCTATAATCATAAACTCTTTCTAAGCAAAAAGTCAAGTAAAACCATAGTAGAAAGGTGTGCAAATCCTGACAAGAAAAAAATGCAGCACAATGAAAAATTTAAGACCTTATCTGTGAAGAGTACAACAGAATATGAGCCATTTTTGTGGTGTTTAAGCATGTGCTCACAGCCCTGTGGTCATTCCTTTCTTCATCTTCATGCTAATGGACATTACAGACCTAATTATTAGTCCCATTATACAGATGAGGCTTCTAGATCATCAGATGTTATTATATTAAAGTAAGATATTACAGATTTTTCTCAAAGTTACTTGCACAATGAAAGTAACTATTATGCTAGTATAGTGAGATTACGATATTTTGTTCTTATCTTGGTCTTCCAAACTCTTTAGTATTTTATATTACATTTATTTTTAGAGAAAATAAACCTGTAGAATTGCCTTTAGGATTATCTTCACTGTAGCTCTCTTTTATTAAAGGAAAACACTGGAAATTCTTTAAAAAAAAAAAAAAACAACACAGGGGAGAGGGTCTCCCTGGTGGCACAAGGGGTTGAGGACCATGCTGTGGGACTTCCACAGCTATTGCAGAGTTTGATCCCCGGTCAGGGAGTTGACCCACATGGCGCAGTAGACCTCTCCTGTCTTGCCCATTGTTCCCCTCAGCAGTATCTCAGTCGATCTGCCTGTTCTGCTGCCCACTCTATCTCTGGTAAATCCTCTCACCCCCTGCCTCTGGCCTGTACCCCAGTTCTTGTATGCATAAATAAATATAATCTTTTTTAAAAAACAAAAGCAAAACAAACAAAAACACAGTGGAGAGTGACAACAACATTTACCAGGTACCTACCAAAAGCCAGGTACTGTAAGGATTGATTTATGTGTATTATATGTCATCCTTTCCTAAGCCTATTTTTTCCTCTCACTGAAGAAGGAAACTGAGACTCCCCTGGTGAGTCTTTATGAATTCAGACATTCGCGGATAAACTAATAATTCATTTAGAAAACTTTTAAAGACAATTTATTATGTATTAGTAATAGTTTCTGGAGAGAAAAAAGAAGGAAAAAGATCCTTTCCTACAAGGAGCTAAAAGTCTAAAGGTGGAGATAAGAAGTAACAAGACTATTTCCATATAATTTTCTTAGTGTTTTCACAAAGGTATGAATTGGAATTGTGGAAGGTCAGTGGAAGGGTGAGGGGGGTGAGGGAAGGCTTCTTGGAGTGATGTTTGGGCAAAATCATTAGGATTAGTAGGAGTTAGCGTTGGAGAAGTCCTTCTATATGCATCTGGGAAACTGCAAGAGCAATACATCCCCGTGGGAAGATAGTTTAGTGATGGGTACGAGGATAATCATCTTTTTGGACTCATCAACTTTTTGATAAAGATGACTCATTTCCAAACAAAATTTTTAAAGAACAAAATTTTTCATAATCTTATGGTTGTTACCAATTATTTAAAAAATTACCTTTTGAACAGCGTACATCTATAGAATATTACAATCTACAAGGATGTATTTTGTCAAAGAAATGTAATACCTGCTTTTCTACATTAACAACAGAGTTGTAATAATGCAAACTCAAGGTATGTTCAACACTATGGCTACAGAATTATCATCCTTTGAGCATCTTGGAGTGGATCTACTTTTCACCCACTTAGAGGTAAACAATGAGAAAGTCAATTTTCTCTTGGTCTATTAGATGAAGGCTAAAGCCATTAGAATTGATTTTCAGGGAATAGAGAAAAGTAGTTTAAAAAAATACAGAAAAGATAGGAAGAATGTTTCACAGAGAATTCTACATGCTCAGATACAGAAAGACAAATACCCAACCTGCTCCCCTAAGAAGATTTATCCCATTAGTATCAATCCTACATTCATGCTGAAAATAGTCCTTCTGGTGAAAGTATTTTCCAGGTCTGTAACATAGTTGGTCTTGAGCAGTTGGACTCAAAAAAACAACAAAATTCACCATAGAGAAATACTAGTTTTGAATGACAGTGATAGTTGCAAAAAAGGAGTGTCACAACAGCCTTCCAAATAAAGCAAAGCTTTCAAACATTTTTAAAAATTAATAGTCAACAGATTCTTAGGAAAAATCAGAGATGAAATGATGTAAATTAAGGAGAAATAAAATAACCCTGATGATATTTTATCCAACTAAGATTATTTAATAATGAGCCTAGGTAAGAACATATAGTACTTTTAAAAATAAGAATATGACTGAAATAGACATACCTAAGGCACAATGTATAATATCATGAAAAAACATAACATTTTTAAATTAAGCTCAATTATTCTATCTTGGAAGAAGAAACAAAGAAACTGTCTTTGAAAGTATTCAATTAATTTTAAAATATTTACCTGATTTAAATAATTTAGGCACTTTTCAAGACACCAAAGGCAACATATGCAAGATTTCAGCATACATCGAGCACAAGCATTTTCCTGGAAAAGGAGGAGAAATTAAAAGAATTAAAAACCCAAAGAACCAAATCATCATATAGAACCAAATCATCATATAGACTATTCCAAATGTTAGAAAAATTAAAATTAAAAAAGTCACAGTTGTGCTTAAAAGCCTTCATGCCACTAATTCTTCCTCAAAGTCTAATGAATTATTTTTTATCAGTTTAATTCATGTATTTAGTAACTATTGCATACAGTGAGTTACATAAGACTTGCAAGGAATGTACAATCTAGTAGGAGGGGGAAAATGCTAAGCACAAATGGGTTGGAATCAGAATATAATATAGATACCAAGCACTGTGACAGTGGAGAACAGAGAGACAACATTATTTGGGAGAAAGGGAGGAAATGGACGATTCTTAGGAAAAGGTGGCATTTGAGCTAAGCTGTGTTGACATGCATGCTATTTCTGCAGTCAAGGATCGGGAAGAGGTTTTAGGAGGAGTGTGGGTGAGCCACCAGAGGAAGAGAAGCACAGGACAGTTGAGTACATGGATTTTTCCAGAGAATATGGGCTGCAGGAGTGGGAGACAAGGTCAGAAGGACTAGATTCCCACTTAACAAGAACTTTGAAGAAAAAACATTCACATTGTTTTAACATTGTTGACTGGTTTGCTATATGCAGATCTAAAGTCTGGACTGCATGCACCCACAGAAAGTCCAGTAAAGTGTTTTTCTCTTACCTTTCCTTTGAGCTGACTGTGAATGTACATAAGGATCATTCGTGGAATTTTGACTAATGTTATAATGAAAGATCCTTTTGCCACAGTACCAAGGTGATAACGGATAAGGCGACTCACTGATGCCAAAATAGGTGTGAATGGCAAGTTCCTTTTATCCCTGTTTTAAAAATGACCAAAAGGACAATTAAAATGAACTCTAGACCAGTATGGAAGCACAGGAATGGTTGAGAGTCAAAATGCAATGAAACATTAGTTTTTCTTTTCTAGCTACATGACAAAATGGTAAAGTGATATGTAACTAATATAAATGCTATAAATGTATCATGTGGAATTAATATCTATGATAGATATTTCATGGGGTTCATATGCTCTATTACATAAATAAAATTATGCTTTGAAAACTTTTATTAGTAAATACTTCGGAAGCTAACTATCTACTCAGAAAAGAGAAGTTAAAAAGATAGTCAATCCAAATCTGCCACCTCATTAATGGAAAAGGATAAGACCTACAACTTATTTTCAGTTTTGTAGTAAAAAGAATCACAACACTTGTTCTGGTTCAAGCAGTCTTTAAAAGCTAGTTTTGTTGACACTTCTATAAAGCAAAGTATATAAACTACTATAAAATTAATTCTTCTACTAAATATAATTCAAGTTACACCATGATCTGCCATTCTGATTCATTTTTTTGAGACAGTTACAGAAAAGCACAAAATGTAAAGTACCGTTTCATTTTCTAACTTCCCCGAATTATCAACTATAACCTTTTGTCATATCTACTTCTAATTACTTTTTAAAGAAATGAAACTCAGTTCTACTCCCTTCAGACTCAGTAACTGAGATCGTGTTTTCTGACTAAGAACAAATCCTCATGCCTTCCTGGTGGTGCAGTGGGTTAAGTAACACACAATGAAACAGACCACAGTCACTGCAGTACAAGTTCAATCTCCGCTGCTGGCCAAGGAAGTGATCCACATGGCATGGCAGACCTCTCCTGCCTTGCCCGCTGCTGCCTTTGGCAGTGTATTTCCACTGATCTGCCTGTTCTGTTCCCGGCTCTGTCTCTGGTGAATCCTCTCACCGCCCCCCCCACACCTCTGGCCTGTACCCCAGTTTTTGTATGCATGAACAAATGAATTTTTAAAAAGAAACCAAACAAATTCTCACCTAGTAAAATAGTAAGTTACCACAGCTCCCGCCACAGTCATTTGCTGACACGCTAGAATGAATTCACTGATCCAAATCAGGCCCACTACATGGTACCACCACATGTACTGCAGGGGTCCAGAAACCTTGAACTCCACAAGGCCTTCTTTATTCAGAACAGCGCTGCCTAGGAAAATACCAAGGAAGGAGAAAAGAAGCGCATAAAATATAAACCAAGAAGTATGGCTATTAAATTTAAATTCCAGCAATAGGGCCCTATCCCCAAACAACAAAGCTGATGACTGCAGTGCTATTAAGGGACAAAAATAATTAGCACTTGGAAAGTTGTGAAGTCAAACACTGTACAGTTTTTTTATTTTCCCAAAGGCATCATCTAAAATTTTTGAATGTTGTTCTATTCTAAACTAGTTCTTATCACTTTATCAGTTATTTAATTTAGGGCTGAGTTTCCAAACACTTCAATTTTTTTTTTTCAGAGCTACAACCGGTCCAAAAACTATAAACCTAAATTATTAATGAGGTATAAAATTTAACATATTCAATTGAATTTGTTCTTATCGAAGTGAGTGTGTGTTGAGTGGCCAAAAGTTACATATAAGCTTACCAACCTTACACTACTCCTTATAATTCATTCCGTTTAAGTATAACCTTTGACATTAAGTACAGCTACAAGGATATTTGAGAGTCTAAGTATGAACTGTTTCCCCACTAGGAGCTCTACTGAGATTCATGTCATTAGAAAACTAGAAAATCCCAAGAAAGCAAGTTGATTTTTGGTGACAACTTAAGGTTTGAGGCAATTCCTGAGCAGTACTGCATTCTCAGTCCATCTGAGGGTGCCTAAAATATTTAAGTAAGTACAGGAGCTTATCTCAAACCTACAACTATATCAAAAGAAGGATGCAATTTCTGCCCACGCCAGGTCTAGACCCACATTGCTAGGATGACTTAAAAATCACATCACGAAATATCACTAAAGAACCATACCACTGCTTGTTCTGAGGGTTATTGGGCCTTTGGTGAATAAATGTCTGCAGAAAATACATCTCACTGATGTTTTACAATATTTTAATGCAAATCAGACTTAACACTATGAGAAAAAAAGTACTATTTTTTCTTACCAGTAGTGCCAAGAAAAAGAAGTGTCATAATCCAGTACACCCAAAATAGAACAAGAGCAAAGAAAGTCCAAAAGGGTTGGAAGACTAGCAGTGGCAAGTGAATGAAGACTTTGCCAGCCACGTGGAACAAGGCAATGGTGAGAGCAACACGTTTGCGCATAACCAACATTATCAGGAACAAGATAACCTGTATGAAGAGAATGGAGTAAAAGTTCCAGTGAGGACAAGGGTGGGATATTTTAACATAAACATTCACTCCAATATATGGAAGTACCATTTTCTGAATCCCTTTTCAGTCTGCATCTCTCTTAGCACTTAGCTTACAGCTAAGCATGAAAGGACTTTGTGTTTTCAAACACAATGAGACACTCATTTGAATAGACATACATCATTCTGAAAATGGGGGAGAACTACATGACACAACCAATAAAAGCAGGGAAGATTTTTCTTCCCAGGCTTCTTTCTTTCTTTTCTTTTTTAAAATGAGGTAATACTGGTTTACAACACTAAAATATTCAGAGGAATAGGAACACACCACTTCAGATGTATGTTACCATACCACCCCCACCACCACGGCACCATAGTCTTCCACCCTAATCCACTGGGCCCTCTCCATAGCAGGGAAGTATTTATACCTCCATCCCCTCTTACTGCATCAAGAACTCCTAAGAGCAAGGTCCACATCAGATTCACTCTTTATCCCCTCCTATTCTGACAGAGCACGATAAATTGTACTTACAAGATGACTCATAAAAATTTATACAATAATAACAAATAACTTTGGGATCAATGATTTTATAATGGCTTTATTTTTTTGTTTCTAATGCTTAATAAAAAGGTTGAGGTTGCTCCTATAAAAGACTTGAGATTTTCCTCTTCTTTTTTAAATAGGAAGAGGAGATGAATCAAAGGTAGGAATATAGATAATTTAACTACATGTTAATTTGTAATTTCATTATATAGTGGGCAGGCAGTGATACTCACTCATGTATTTTAAATAATGTGAAAAGAAATCTTTAAAAGGAAAAAAATAACTTGTGAACAGGTAGATAGAATGATGTGAGTTGACCTCTATGTTACCATACTTTTCTATAGTAAAAAGAGCTATCTTCAAAAAATGACTACATTGTCTATGACAGTAAGAAACACATTCTTAGTAGCTAACCATAATGTGAATATTCTAAGTGAAAATGCTCTCTTAAACAGCACACAGTACAGAACACAAAGGTGCATCCAATAGCATTCATCAATCATGCAAGCCTTTTGAAGATTTTCAAGTGTGTCATATACTGTGGACAGAGACAATTTGTATCCAAGGAAGATCAGGGTGAAGAATGCAATAACTATAGCTGAATTTCTGCTCCATTAATGATCTTCTATAAATAAAAACATAAACCTAAAAGAAACAGCTAATCATGTACTCACAGTGAACACTGTAGCCGCGATGGCATAGATGAGGAGGGCCCGAAGATTGTCTTCAGCTATCTGAAGCTGTTCAGGAAGAACTGTTTCTTTGGGAGACCTTCTTTGCTTTGCATACAGCCACCATAGCACACCTGTGCCACCTGGAGACAAAAAAATAATTGTTTTTACAAAAAGTAGCACAAGCTTGTAACATAAAGCTTCAACTTTCTGAATCTTTCCTACACATCATCATGGTATTACCACAGGGCAGTTTGTTTGGCTGGGAGGCGCTTGGCTCTCACTTTTTGCCCACATAGGTGCCACGACCATCTTTCACATTAGGCACTCACAAATCTTTCAGTCTATCACACAGATTTCATTCAACTCTATCTATTAATGATGCTGAAGCCGAGAGTTAGTAAAAACAGACATCCTTGAAAAGAACAGGTCACAAGAGAACCTCAGTGTTCATTTAAATGAAGGAGCCTGGTCCAGATCACAGAAATTAGCTATGACACAGAGGAAGCCAAAGGGTCATGTTGTACTCAGTGCCTAGCAATGACGCAATGACATGGCCATGCAGTTGATGAAATATCTGCAATTCCTACAAAAGGCAGGAGCAGACAGGAAATCATGGGGAGCTTGACACTGTTGGTGTTAGGGAGAGGAGTTATTTTAATCCCTAACACTGATTTAGAGATCCTGAGAACTAGACTAAAGAGGGAGGCACACCTGCTTCTGTATGAGAGCTACATCAGACACCTTCATTCAAATTAAATATTTCGAGGACTTATACTATCTACTGTTCAAAGTACTGGAGAAAGAACAATGAACAAAACAAAATCCCATCCTCGCCCTCCATGGATCTTATACGTAACATGGAAACAAAAAAATAAGGAAATAAATAAAAATACAGTAAAGTAATGCTAAGAAAAAAGTCACCCAGTAAGAGGACTAGAAAATTCTGGGGGTGGGGCCTCCCTGGTGGCGCAGTGGGCTAAGCAACGCACTATGAAGCAAACCGCAGCCGTTGAAGCACTAGTTCGATCCCTGCTGCCGGTCAGGGAGGGGACCCATATGGTGAGGCAGACCTCTCCTGTCTCACCCGCTGCTCCCTTCAGCAGTTTTTTGGTCAGTCTGCCTGTTCTGCTCCCCGCTCTGTCTCTGGTGAATTCTCTCACCCCCACATCTCTGGCCTGTACCCCAGCTCTTATATGCATAAATAAATCTTAAAAAAAAAAAAAGAAAATTCTGGGGGTGGGAAAGCATATGATTTTATGTAAGATGGATAAGCAAGGCCTTAATGGTGAGAAAATATTTGAACAAAAGTCAAGGGAAGAAAGCAACTATTCAGGGGAAGCAGTATGAGCATGTTCTAAGATACTGAGCGGGGCCATGCCTGGCAGGAGAGGAAGGAGGAGGACACCACGTGGACAAGCAAGGGGAAAAGTGGTAAGAAATGCAGAGAGCGATAGCTGGGGATCATATCATACATGAGCCTTATGGGTGACGGTAAGGAAAAGTAAGACTTAGAGCAAAAGTGTATGTGTAGATTGGACAAGAAAAATGCTAGGAAAAAAGAAACTGGTCCAAGATATAACTAAACTAACCTGACCTGTACCTGCCGTCAAGAAAAGAGTGAATGGAGTCAAGGGGAAATCCTATATCCTACCTACTGGCAAATACTGAGAGGGATTCTTCTTCTGCTCTTGAAAAACAAGTAAAAAGCAAACACAAACAACCCTAAGTCTATGACCTATAGCTCAGGGAAAGAGAAAGACCCATTTTAAAATCTTAAAAGTACAAGAAAGTTGTTTAGAAAACTTCTTAGCCCGCTCTGGTGGCGCAGTGGGTTAAGCAATGCACTAGAAAACTTTTTAATACTCTCAAAAATTAAAGTCTCTATAAACATGAATAAAACTTTGAAGTTCAAGGAAAGAAGAATAATATATCACACACATAAAGGAGGATACTGCTTACAAAATATCATTTATTAAATATTTAAATTTTTGCCCAGAATTTTGTAATAGGTGTGATCAAACTTAATTACCACGATACTATTAAGTGGGTATTATTAGATCCACTTTACAAGTGATAACTGAAATTTAGGAATGTTAAACTATGTAAACGTCACATATCTAGTAAGAGATAGAGTTAGGATTTATTATAAAACCTATCCATCTGTTATGAGCTAAATATCTTTGTGTTCCCCAAAACTCATATCGAAATCCTAACGTCAAGCGTGACAATAACTGGACGTGAAAGAAATCAAACCTTCTTTTTATATTTCTATTGTAATTGTGTTACAGTGTAGTGTACAGGAATGTATTCTATTCAAAGAAGTATGAAATTCCATCAGTAGGTATCACATTTGTAGTTGGGAGGGGCGAATAACATGCTTTAAAGATAGTAATATAGAAATGAAGACTTTCATTACAAACAATTTTTAAAAATACAGAAAACAATAGGAATGTCAATACAAGGAACAGCAAGCAATAAAATTCAAACACACACACACACACTCACACAATTATCCTGCCAGGAACACTTTACAGCACCTCAGAAAGAACTTTAACAGCTTAGGTTGGCTAATTTAGAACCTTACAAAAATGCAAGATAAAAGGAAAGGGGTCTTTCATATGAAAAGCAGAGAACACTGGAAGAATCAAGTGAAATTAGAGTAAGAAATAGTACAAATCTTTAATTCCTTTCTTTTCCTTTGGGCTCTTCCTCCAAAACTGATGACAGAACAATGTTCACCCCTTTTTATAAAATAACTCCACTTCCTTTCATACCAAATGTCGATGACCTTGCCATACTATTAGATTTAGTTCACCTCCCAGTGAACTATTGTGAATATAAAATCCACTTCTCCAGCTTTTAACAGTTATAAATTAATTCACAAGCTATACAAGAGAAAATTATTGAAAATAAAGTGGTTCTAAAATGAAGGAAGGTTAAAAGCAAACTTTTAACTCTTAATGCTAAGTACTAAAAAACAAAGAAATAAGCTGCTTACCAAGTGACCCAAGTATGACCAGAATTGTTAAGATCCACACAAGTACTCTTGATATATACCTGATTATCACCATCAAAATCATGGAGAGAACTGTAGGGAAGACAGAGAACATGTAGAATATTATTTGAAAACACTGGAAATTATATAAAGAGAAACTGTTTCAATTGTTTTTATTACTAGGGAAATAATTTTCTGCATTGAAAAGGACATGACCTCAATTTAGGTAGGTAAATGGGCTGCTTTCGCACTTGAACTTTAGTACTTGTATCACTTGAACAGAAAATCACTTGAAACCCAAAACCCCTAACTACAGGTTTATAAACGGCAGAAAAGAATGCATGCAATGTATATGGTGACTCAAAAACAGCACAGAACTGTTGTGGATTCACCACAGAGACACATAAGAATTCACATGCAGACATACATGCCAACACACAAAGTGTGGAGAATGACATGTAATGTTGGTGACAAGAAAAATTATCACATATAGACAGAAATCAGTTACGGTAGGTGCTACACTTCTTTGAGGAATCTGTGGATTTCAGGACCAACAGTTAACATGCTAGGTGGCATTTTCTCTTTTCCTGGCTGTTTCTCTTCTAAAATGCTAAGGTTTGGTCCTATGGAATAATATCCTGAAGACTATTAAGGCCAAAATTCCTCCAACTTTTTTTTTTCTAAAGGATACTTCAATCAGTTAATTAATTTGTTAATTATTATTTTTAATTAAGGTGATATTCAGATACCGCCCCATCAGATATTACCACCAGAGTACACCCATAGATACCAACGTCATTTCTTAACTGGGGAGTTTAGAAGTCCCGACAAAGAGGTTCTTTAAAAAGGAATAAAATTTAGTTTGATTAATTTATTCAACTCCTCTACCCACCCCAAGATCAAGTCCACAGTGTTAAACTCTTGAGTGAGTTATGATTTAACCCTATCATGGGAAAATTCATTTCTGAAATATTAATTTTTTTTCACCTTTCATGATCTCAAGGCTCATTTCACAAACTAATGAGCAAAGATCTTAAACCTCAAAAGAGAACCATTGTAATAGGAAATAAAATTCCAACTGCCTAATAACATTACCACTATTTGTAAAGGGTGTGTGTCTGTGTGTGTGTGTGTGTGTGTGTGTGTGTGTGTGTGTGAGAGTGAGAGAGAATGATACATTACTCTTTGGTTAAATTAGTCAACTATTTCAGAAATCAAATAATATAAAGCTACATTAATAGTCAAGTATTTTTTGGACCATCTGCAAAGCCAAATAAAAGGTTGGGATCTATGACTAGGTAACATTATTAAGGTACTCACTTTTGCAATACATGTACAGGAACCAAAAACAGATGGGAGCGTTTCAAATACCACAGAAATAGCTTTTCATATGGACAGCATTATCTCAATTGAGTCAAGTACTACCTAAGCAAAAAGAAAATACTCTCTAATGACAAGACGGAAATACAGCTAGTATCTTCTCAATGAATATAACTGTTGTTAAAGGCATAAATATTAAATTTACTATGTAACAAAAAGTTGTTTGGGTCCTATTACAGTTGACTATTTCTAACTAAAAAGACCTATAAATTCTGAAATGGCTACATAGTTTCTAAAACAATGTAGGGAATTTACCTCTTATAAATATAATTTTTATTTGAATATTTTATCTATTTATTGACCAGATAATGGCTAACAAATAGATATGTCATTAATCTTCCAGCAACACTATGAACTGTACCAGTGAAAAAAATTACATATTTCAAAACTAATCTCTCAAAATCTATTCTTTGATGGAAATATATGAGAATATGTCTCATATCTCTTTTTTAATAAGCGAGTATGTTTCTTAGAGTCATAACTAAAAACAAAAGGATGTTGACTCATTAAAAGAAGTCTCCTGCTATCATATTAAAGGAAATTATAGACTTAGTAAACAAAGTTTGGGAAAACACCAGTTATCTCTAATGAGAGAAAAAAGATGGGAAATGAGTTTCAGATATATATAGATACACACATATATTTATTTATATCAACATATATGCAATGTTTATAACTATATATAATCTGAAACAATTCTTTTGGCTAAGGGAAATTTACATTTTACAAGTATCTCCAGTTGTTTTCATATTTTGACTAAAAGAACAGTCTTCTACTGCAGTACTACGCAATAGCTAATAATGAGAAAAACAATTACCTAGTGACAACAAGCAAAGTCCCAATATAATTTCTTTGCTGGTCATTACTCCACTAATCAGCCTGTGTAAGACACTATTGTCACTGACAAAGGTGATCAGGGCCTCTGCAAACTTGGCATAGCAGGAAATGTTCACAGGAGCACAGCGATGGAAGAATGGAATAGGTGCACTGGTGACACAAGAAAAAAAAATCAGAAAAAAAATTACTCCTACTTAATATAAATGCCACATCAAACACACAAATGAAAGGTGAATATGACTGCAATACACTCCACCCTCCACACATCATATGGAGCTAAGAGCTGTGAGCTTAATGCTATGGAGATGACCGTCATGGGTAATGATGCAAATCTTACCACAAGCTTTACCAAAGAGGGTGGAGTGCGTATTCTAACAGAAGACATCACCCTCCCCTTCTGAAAAGAAACACACACACATATACACACACATACACACACACAAAACTACTGAAAGCAAAACCAAACACTTAAACTCCTCAGCCTCCACATCTATCAATCAAGGGGCAAATGACAAAGCTTACAAACTTACTTTATTGAACTGAAAATAAATTTTTGCCATAAGTTACTTAAAAATAAAAAACACACATGCTTTTGTTTGAAGTGTGCCACCATTAATAAAATGTTTCTTTTGTCAGAACAGCATACAAAATCTTAGATTAAAAAGGGTGTTTAGGGCAAATGCTCAGTAAGTCTCATATGAATTAGTCATGCCAAGGCATCAACTTACAGCATCATATGCAGCTATTTAAAACAATAGCTATGAATACTAATGTATGGGAACACTTACGATGTATCGTACAGGGGAAAAAAAAACAAAAATATAATGTGATGACTATATCTCCATATAAAAGACATAAGAATGTGAACAGAAAAACATCAACAAGTGAAAAGTCTAACTTGTTACATCATGAGATTCTGGGCTAATTTCTTTTGTTTTTACATGTTATTATGATGAGATTGTGTTCAAAACAGAGGTACTTGGTTACACTGGGCTTATATTGACCACAGTTTTTATTTAATTCATGAAGAACAGTGCTGTGTGTGAACTGTGACATAAATCTGGTTTATTATAAAACATGGTTCTATTCAGCCTCTAAAAGGATGGTATATGACTAATCTGTAAGAGATTTTAAACAAAGAACTATGAATATATCTTCAAGTTATTATTTGTTTGGATTCTAAGAGCATCCACGTTGTGTCCCCACACAAGTGCACAATTACGTATGCATTCAGTTAAAATTTAGCCACTGCAAACATGAATCCCACATTTTCAGAATTATTTATAGGACTATCTGTCTCAGCTCTAACACAACATTTTTTGACTGGAATGACATAAATGTGTTCTCATACTTTGTTAGCGCTGTATTTGGTAAGATTAGTGGTTGAATATCTTGGAATCTTTGTTCCCTTACTCAAATTCATTTCTTTTCAAATAAGAATATAAGTGAGCTATGCATTGATTTTCTTTAAGTGCTGATAAATGAACGCCATTGTGAGTAAGAATGAGTAATAACTTCCATACTGTTAAACTTCATGGAACAATTTAAAAAAAGCATAATTGTAAAGATCTGGTTTTATCTTAGTCATGCTCCAGTAAAATGTATCAACAAATGATGATGTGACAATAAGATACAAACATTCATTTAAAAATACTGTTAACTGTGACTACTGATTACATTCGTGTATACTTCCAAAAGTTAATGCTAAAAATATATTCTGTCATAAACTGCAGAAAGTCAGTGCCTTCTCAGTAATGTTTGAACTACAGATACACAGGTCATGGTTTTTTGACCAAAAGTTGTTTCACTAATGATATAAAAAATATCCGTTATAGAATTCTTTAAAGTGGAATGGATTTTGCTTAAAAAAAATCATAGGAAAGAGTCAAAAAGGAGTTAACTATAAGTTCTTAAGTTAATGGAAGCTGATTTGGGATAGAAACCTTTAAACTAACAACTTGGTTGTGACCAATAACGGCTTTTTTCCTAATAATATCTAATATTCTCTGTGCCAGATTAAAATCTCTGTCTAAGGATTCCTAACCATATTTTAAGCTGAATCTTAATTCCTTGTTCTTCAAAGCTAAAGTCTTTCCTGCCCCATGATAATCTCTATCTTCATGTGTTTTATCTATTACCCTATCATCTCTGATGTAGCTTCTATTTAACTCACTTTTCTCCAATCTTGAATATAAAATACATCCATTGTAAGAAACCTGATGTCTTTCACTTGTTTTTAATATCCACCCATTTCCTTGGCCCTGCTTATATTTCCTTTTTCCCATCAGATAACTGGAAGTGAACTTTATTCTCAGTCTAATAGTGGCTTCCTCTCCAACTCTGATATCCTAACAGGATGTAGAGATATTTTTACACTCAAAAAAAAAAAAAAAATACACATCATACCCAAAGGACAGTGGAGTCTGTGATAAAGGAAAGAAAAATCGACTTGGATTCAAAAGCCCTGGGTGATTTTCCTAACATTACACAGGTTTGTTTTGTTTTGTTTTGTTTTTATCACTTTCCTCTCTCTCCTCTCTGTTTCTCTGTCTGTTAACTGACAGGGTAGGAGTTGTGTTCTTTGAATATCTATTTCAGATACTGGCATCATAATAATAATAGTAAACCAATCCATCAGTCAGTGATTCCAAATTAATAAGAGTAATATGTACAGCGTCTTCACTGTTTTTCTACTTTTCAGACTTAGAATGAGGATTGATTATTTGAAAAGAGAAGACTATTCTTAAAATTCTAGCTCTTCACTTTATTTATGAGGCAATGTCAAGTAATCTCTTCTCTCAATTACCATTTTGAGTCATTTTTATACTTTATATGAACACTTGGCCAACTGAAAAGAAACTTTTACGGTATCTTTCAAAGAAGTGTGAAAAAATAACAACAGTTCTTTATTTTAAAAATCACTCTATGTCAGTTAAAAGACAGTTCTAAATCTGAAAATACAAAATTAGCACAAGCTGATTGACTACACTGTCTAGCTGATGATAAAAATGGTCAAAATCTGCTCTTAGTGGTAAAGAATAACAATTAAAAGGCAAATAGAAGATAAGAGTTGGACACAGTAGTAAAAAGTAAGTTTAAATACTTGGCATCAAAGTAAAAAGCACTAAATTCTCATTTGTTACTCTTATTTTTTTTACAAAAACTTGACCAGTCATGAATTTAATACTTGAATTATTTTCTTATTTAAAAAAGTTATGTACTCATGGCACTGAAATGGTTTATTCGTATTTTACCACTTAAATGCCATGCGATATAATTTAAAATGAGATGAGTTAGTTGATTTCATATATTTTTCAGAAAATACTTCTTAGAAACTAGCTTATGAGATCACTTTTACTTTAATGTCTAACTTAAATGACACTCTCTTCTTCTTAATTAAGAGAACACAAACAATTCTATTTATAGTAAGTTTTCCTACCTTTTGAAGCCCACAGAATATTGGTTCTAAATTTTAAAGAAGTCAATGTAGGCCCATTAGAAACTGGCAGTGTTTCACATTATTGAGACATTAGTCAAGAAGAACAAAATGAATCTAAAATGAGTCTTTTAAAGATTTTTTTAATTAGCTAGTCATAGGAAAATTGTATCTTACCTTGGCAAACATACAGTCCATTTGCCTTTAGATTCAGGCTATCACAGTTAATGAGCACCCTCAAAGTGTGATGACAAACAAGAGGAGGCATAATTATCTTAAAACATCAGGTTATAAATAAGTAATTACACATGATTCTAATTAAAAGTTTTATTTAACAATGAATAACAACAAAGGGTTCTGTAGACTCTTGCACAAAAGGTAGGAAATAAGTCAAAATCGAATAGCACTTTGCAGTGGTTTTTACACATTTCATTTTTCTCCTTTCATTTCTGTACTCCTTTAATAAAACTAACTGTGGTATAGAGTTTATAAGATCTTGAATTCAAATTCTGATTTTTCAGCAATTAGTTTTGTGGTCTTTGGAAACCTATTTAACCTTTCTTAACTTCTCTTTTCTCATTTATAAGTTAGGGGTGACATCCTTTTAAGTATCGTGAGGGTCAAATGAAGTAATACGTTTAAGAAGCTTAATATGGTGGCTGGCACAGAGAAAGTAATTTATAAATGTTAATTTACCTTGAATCCTTCATTTTAAAAATGTGAAGGCATAACATTTTTTTCTTGGCTATTAATTTCTCATGTCCACCTCATGCTATTAATCCCCTAAATCTAGTATTCATTCTGGCATCCAGAGGTACAAGGGTTTGGGGAATAAAATGAATGTATGTAATCATTTCTAGTATTGCTCTTTTCTCTAGATATACCTAAACGTTAGCATTATATGTGTATAGGCTAGCTAGCCTTCCCTACTACTACCTTTACCACTTTGGCAAGAGTTACTAATTTGTGTAAACTACACCATTTCTAGGCAATGGCTTTTAAAATTTAAAAGCTCGTAGGAATCGTTACCATTTGGCAATTACATGGCACAAGTGTTTACAATTGGTTTTCCTAAAACAGACACTGCCTTCACCAGGAGAAGATGCCTGGGTACCTAGGAAGGTGGGATGGTTGGGGGTTGGGGGGGGTGGAGGTATATGGAGGAGGTTCTACAAGTTAAGAGAAATAATACTTTCTAAGCCAAGCACCAGGCAATACAATAGGATTTTTAACCCATATTCTTTAATTCTTAAAATTCCATGGGAGATATTAATATTCCCATTACATATGAAGAAATTTGGAGTTAAGAAATTTGCTCAAACTGACAGAAAGTGGTGTCACAGAATTCACCTCTAGGTTTATCTAGACTCAAAATTCAGGACATCCTGCCCTGCCAGAGGGCTCCTAGGAGGAGAGCAGGAGAGATGTAAAAACACTGAAGGCCATTTGCCAGTATCACAGGTTTGTCGTGTGATGGTTTTTTGGTACATATCAAAAAAGTCTACAACAAACATATTGTTCCTACTTTTTAAAGAATAGTTTCTTAAGGACAGAAAAACTAGACTTTATTCATCTTTGGAAATTTAGTGTCCAATAAAACACGTGGAACAGAGTAGGACCCAAATTTTTTATTAAAACAAAATTATTGTTTTGTGAGCCTTTCACTCATATTTACAAGACCCCAGTTTGCTTTCCTTCTATCAACTGTTTCTTCTCTTTTACTTTCCAACAGGTTTAATTCAGATAAAAGTGATAAGATACTTAGATCAAAAGGACTGAAATAAGAAAAAAAAATGAAGATCTTTAAATACAGTACAAATATAGTAATCAGCTTTTAGTAGTAGTATATGTTCATTATCGTGTTTTAGATTATTAAGACTTTAACAGATGAGCTTGTCAGATGTCAAGTGTATCCACCATTCTCTAAAACCCATGCCTCTGATAGCAAGCTTTGTCTCCTTTGTCCCTAAGAGGCCATTTGTGAGGGTGTGTATGTGAAAGTGTGTTTGTGTGTGCAGTCAACACTGGATCATCCTCCATAATCAGGACCAGGTAGTCCTCAACAGGGTGAAATGAGAAATAAGAGGGAGAGGAAGATGTATGGTATGAACAACCCCCATTCCTGTGCCATCATCCTCACACCAAGGTTTTCTGTTTATCCCTTTCATAATATGTTTATGTCTTAAAATAGCGACTCTATACTCAAAAGTATACATTTAAAATAGGTTGAGTAAATAAGAGTAGTGCACTCCTGGTTTTTACACTGGTAACATTTTCTTCAATAACTTTCAATGGACCTCCTTTTATTGATCACCACAACCTCCTTAACAGTTTTTCTTCCTCCATTTTCATGACTGGTGTCTCCTTACCTAAGCCTAAAATTTATAAGTCCCTTATACTTAGCCTCTTTTAAAGCAGTCCTTTAATTTTTATGTCCGTAGGCTTTAAATTTCAATACCTACTTGACATTACTTGACATGACTAAAGAGCAGCAAATCAATTTCGCTGATAGATCCTTTGTTTACTTTTCAACAGACAATTCAAATTCAAATTAATAAAGCACAAATTACAATCATAAGCAATCCAAAGCAAAACAGATTTATGTATAAGAGTCTCAAATTTTTATCCAATAGCTTGGTGTAATATACTGATAAAATAAATGTGGTTTCAATTCTGTATTCTTCTCACACATGGTTAGCGATACAAAGTAAGGTTCTCAAGCTCAAACATGATCTAAATCCTATACATCTAATTCTATAATGTTAGAGAATTTGTTTACTTTTTAAGAAATCTCTCAATAATTTTAAATATTGCTTTATTTATAACTACTGTAAAATCCTAAACAAAGAACATTTCTTGTTTTATCTATGCACATTATTCACACTGGGTACATAAAATATCTATTGAATGAGAGCTTGGAGAAGATATGGCAAACAGCCTATGATAGCCTAAAATAAATTATATAGAATTATCACTGGTATGTTTTTAACTTTATGAAATAAGTTTAAAAACAATCCCACTAAATATTACTAGAATCAACTTCAAATAATCTTTGGAAACCATGACATGTGGCTTCTAATTTTATTGTAGATTTTATAATGATTTAGATTTGTCTCCTAACAAGTATGGTATTAGAGAAAAGTGAGTCCCCAAAGAAATCTAAAACGTCTGTGAATGAGGAAAGGTGTGTGCCTACGTGTATTGTTTAAAAATATATATGAATGAACACTGTCATTTTTACTACTGCTTTTTACATTTTTATGTAAAAATATGCAGGAAGCAAAAGGATCATAGGGTGATGTTTTTCAGAATAACATATGTAGTTTAAAATCCACCTACAAAAACAAAATTCACAAGTTAACAAAATATAATAAAATTTACCTCGCAGGAACTGGTAGTTTGGGGCAATTACCAGGGGCTTTTGAAGATGAAGTATATTCAGAAGGCTTTAGGTTGTAGTTACATAGTGCTGAACCTGTTGAAAGAAAAGTTTTATGTCAGCTACCACAACAGAGTCCACAGAAATTCACTTGCTAATTCACTTTTACTTTATATGTTAATATTAACACATAAAACTTTCGAACATTAGGCATTCTTGTGGCATAGCTCTATCAATGCTAAGGCGTGAGTTCAATCCCCGGCCACATATGGAACAGCAGACATCTCTTGTCTCGCCCCACTACTCCCCTCAGCAGTGTATTTCAGTAAACCTGTCCGCTGTGCTCCCCACTCTGTCTCCAGTGAATCCTCTCATCCCTGCACCTCTAGCCTACATCCCAGTTTTTCTTTGCAAAAATAAAAAAGAGTATGTTAAAGAAAAACACTTTCAAACATTATAGAACACTAAGAATCTGATTTGGTCTACAGTATCAGTCCTCAATCTGATTATTCTCCAGGAACTTATGTTCAAATTTTAATTAATAACAAAGGTAGTAACAACAAGGACTAGAACTGCCTCTACTGAGTGCTTGCCACATTGCAGTTCCTATATATATTCATGAATTTTTTTCCTTAAAAAGTCTGCTTTAAATTGTATCTGACCAAGCTGTGTCTAGGAATGTTTCCAAACAACTGACTCGAAGAAATATGATAAAATTACCCTACTGAAGAAACCAAGAGTGCTTGCCAGCCTCAGTGGTTCTGAGGATTAGGTCAAGAACAATCCATTCACAAGGTTGATTCTGTCCCCCATGAAAGTTTCTCATGCTAAGAGGAGTTTGGGGCTATGTGAAGGACTCTTCATATTGGGTGCAATCAGAAAGTCACTGCTAGATGAGCAGCTGCTGCTGCTTTTCCCTTTTCCTTCTCTAGTTCTCATTCTCTGTATATGCATGTACACATATACGTACATACATGCATATATATGTAATGATATCATTTACTATAACTCTCTAAGGCAGACATTATTTAACCCACTTACAGAAGAGGCTATCGAAGCTCAGAATAATAAGGTAATAATAATAATAAGGTAAATGACTTGACAGATGATACAGTTACTAAGAGCTAGAATTAAACCCTAGATCTTCTGTTTGACAACAAAACTCATGCTCAACATTCTTTCCTATGTTTTCTATTATGAAATATTTTCAGTTCCTACATTCATAGAATACATTTTTTTAAATTTAAAAACAAGAAACACTAATTGCAAATAAACTGAACAAATTGATAATAGGACTCCCAATTTTCAGATGGCTTGAAATAGCTTAAATTAACCCTAGATTAGTTATGCACACCATTTATCTAAATAATATGTACAATCCACGTGGATATAGCCCATCAAGTCCTTGATAACTCTTATTTTATTGACCTAATTTTGTAATGTAGCAACTAGAATATTATTTTTTTAAAAAGATTTATTTATTTAGGCATACAATGAACTAGGGTACAGGGCAGAGGTGTGGAGGGTGAGAGGATTCACCAAAAGACAGAGTGGGGAGCAGACAGGCAGATCGACTGAAGTACACTGCTGAGGGGAGCAGTGGGCAAGGCAGGAGAGGTCTGCTGTGCCATGTGGGTTACCTCCCTGACCAGGTATCGAACTCGTGCTGCAGTGGCTGTGGATGCTTCATAGTGCGGTGCTAAAACCCTTGTGCCACCAGGAAGGCCCAGCAACTAGAATATTATAAAGTTTGTTGTAGAAATGTTAACTGAAAAGATCTAGGTCTCAATTTTTCACAAGACTGCCTATATTATATGTCATGTAAACTATTTTTATATATTAATTGATAATCCCACCAGATTACCAATTTATTTGCAATGACTGCCAAATACAACAGAATAATTTTACAACTGCAGTAAAGCAATAACGGACTTTAATACTGTTTCACTGTGGAAAGTAGATGGGAATATAGGAAAGAGTTGTTGGGATAATTATTTTATTTATAGTTTGTGTTACTAATCAGAAGTATTTTTAGAAAACCACAAAGCCTTACATTTTATCAGCCATGCTGTCCTCAGATCAGCAACCAATGTGCTAAGTGCTTAAATATATGAACTGTAATAGCATATGTACAAAAATATAGGTAGCATCTACTGTATATAACATACCAAGTAATTTAACAGTGAAAATTACTTTTTAAAGAGATATTTAAAATTACATGGCACTGTTGTTCAAGTTTCTTTATTTTATTTAGATAGACTTAATATGAAACTAAAATTTTGAAATGGTTATTGATCACTTTTCCATTTTTTAAAGTTAAACATGAGCATTAAGTCTCTTACTCTTCTAAAATGAATGTCTTTTATGTTTGAAGGTAATGCTACTAGATTCTATTGATAGAAATTTTAGAGAAAACATGACAGAAACCCAACTGTTTTAGATGAATTCTAACATAGTTGGGAGTCTTGATTATTGAATCACTCATGAAAAAATAGCAAATGTACCAATAACTACAGAACACTCAATGTGATCACTAAGTTCCTCATCAGAATTGTCAACTTAATTAACTTCTTTCAGAGTTCAAAACAGAACTTATTTACACAATATAAAAGGCCCTAACTAAAGCACTTAGTGTTAATGCATCAAAATGCCCAGTTCGAACTGAGTTCAGTGAACATAATCTCCACTCCTACCCCTTCTTCACTTAAAAAAGGGAGGTCAGCAGGTGCAACAGAATTCACTTTTATAAGTACTTTCCCAGGATAATACTGAATGAAAGGATAACAGCCTTATCTCTGATGGTATTCTGGGACACAGGCCAGTACTAAATAGATCCTCCACTAAACAGATTAAAGAAAAAGATCTTTATAGAGTTATGGTAGTAACAACCATAAGAAAATTTATACTGTTTCCTGCTCAAAGGATTGAAAGACAGACAAACTTTAATGGAAACAGTCCAATAATGGCAAACATTTTAAAATTGCTTTTCTCTTTATGGTTATTAGCTAATGGATTTTTAGTGACTTTTTAAGGTCTGTAATTTTTATAGTGCAAGTATAAACAATACTTAGTACAAGAGGTTTGATCATGAAGAGTAAGGCAAAGTTTTTCTTTTAATGCAAAAAGCAGGGAAAAACCATACTAGAGTAATGAAAAGTGTTCTGAAAAACCAAAAGCTTATCTAAACACACTACAGGCAACTCAGCCAATGTTATTCAAATGCCATCAAAGTGAGTGATCTTAAGAACTAACTTGGGTATATAAACATTAGTCTTGGCAAACAGTTTGCATAGCCCACAGAATGTTTACCACAATTTTTCAAATGCTCATAATATTCAATTATTTATTCTTTAGCTCAATATCACTTATACCAACTCCCCTAAGAGGTATGTTTCTGTCACCACACTCCCCGCACTATAGATGAAAAAAAAAAAAAAAACACTTCCAAACTTTATAAGCAATCACTGACAAATCTAGAAATAGTTCTTTATTGCTCAACCACACTCCTTCTTCTGTGTCATTCCTAATAATCATAATCAGACAAGTATTCAAGAAGTTTCTGGGCAAAACAACAACAACATATGTTCCACATATTTCAAAAACAACATGTTGCAGAAGACACATGACAAAATGCACATCATCACTTGTCATTAGGGAAATGAAAGCAAAACCACAGTGAGATACCACCTCACATCTATGAATGGTCTAAACCAAAGGACCAGAAATGAGTGTTGAAAGAGTCGGAGAAAAAGGGACCCTCATATACTGTTGGTAGGTATGTAGACTAGTACAGCCTTTATGAAAACAATATGGAGACCCCTAAAATAATTAAAAACAGATTTACCATATGATCCAGCAATCCACTCCTAGGTATCTACACAACAACTGCAAAAACACAATTTCAAAAAGATATATGCATTCCTACGCTTGCTGCAGTGTTATTTACAATAGTCAACACGGATGCCCAATAGCAGATAACTGGATAAGATGTGGTTTGTGTGGATGGTGTAAGCACACACACTAACAATGGAATACTACATTCAATTAAAAAAAGAAAGAAAAAAGATTAAATCTTTCCATTTGTGACAACATGGCACTAGAAATAAGTCAGAAGGAAAAAGACAAACACAGCATGACTTCACTTATATGTGTTATATAAAGAAAGTAAAGTAACAGACAAAATGAAATCTAAACAATGCCTTGGATTCTGACTGAAGAACTGAGGCTACCAGAGGGGAGAGAAAGGGAGGGGACTCAGTAGATGCTGGTGAAAGGTTAATGGTAATTTGATGGTGGATATGGTGTAGAAACACATATGAAAAGGTGTGAACCTGTACTCCTAAAACATACAGTGTTGTGTATCTTTACCTTATTGAAAAAAACTCTGGGAAAAAATTCCCATCACCTACTCTCCAAATCTGCTCCATCTCCTTCTAAATAATTTCTACCCTAGTTAAATGACTCCATCACTCACTAAATCTCCAAGATAAAACACAGAAACCATCCTTTATCTTTTTCTTTATCTACCATATTCCCATTAACATTGAAGGATGGGGGTTCTAAATACCAAGTCCTGACAATCAGATCTCATATGGTAATCAGACCTGATATCTTACTAATTACCTACTCTCCCAAAGGGTTTCTCATCTCCAGCCTGCACAAAACCATTACAATGGTCTTAAAAAGGACATTAACCATACTTATATATCTGTCTTTTTGTTTTGTTTTAAAGATTTAGTTATTTATACTCACAAGAGCTGGGGCACAGGCCAGAGTCACGGGAGAGGAGAGGATTCACCAGAGACAGAGCAAGGAGCAGAACAGGCAGATTGACTGAAACACACTGCTGAGGGGGGCAGCAGGAGGCAGGAGAGGTCTGCTACGCCACGTGGGTCCCCTCCCTGGCCACAGATCACACTTGTGCTGCTGTACAGCGGATGCTTCACAGTGCAGTGCTCAACCTGCTGTGCCACCAGGGAGGTCCCCTTATATATATGTCTAAAAGATAATTTCCAAACTCCTTGGCTTCAACATCGCCCTAAAGCAAACTCCACCTAAGACTACAGCATCGTCTTAATAAAATAGAGTACTTAAAACTCTTGTTGTTTAACAAGCTTCTAGACTTTTTCACATGCTGCTCCCTTTTCTTGGGCTATCGTTTTCTAACTAGCATCTGAATGAGTCATCAAATTTAAGCAGACATTCTACAAACTACTGAAGCTTTCTTCCATCAAGCCTTCTCTAACACTCCCAAACAAAGTTACTTTCTGTAAGTTCTATTATAAAAGCTAGCGTGTAAATTTGCAACTCTGGTTTAAATTATTTTAGAATGAAAGCTCTTTGAGAACTGGGACCTTATACCTTTGAAAATTTGTAACCCTTATCTACTGGTACAGAGACAGCTCTCAAAAGTTATTTGTTTAATAAAACAGACATCCTAATGTGTGTGTGTGGGGGGGTGGTAGAGAGAAAGAATACCTGTTTCTTTAATTTCTTGTATTTTGGTGTTGCGTATTATGTGTAATGTTTGTATGCTTTTAACCACTCACCACAAGGTATACTATCTAAAAGAGGATTTCTCTGCAAATCAAAACCACTATGAGATACCACCTCACACCAGTAAGAATGGCACATATCAAAAAAAGTAGCAACAACAAATGTTGGCGAGGATGTAGAGAAAAAGGAACTCTCTTAAACTGCTGGTGGGAATGCAAGCTGGTCCAACCATTATGGAAAGCAGTATGGCGGTTCCTTAATCTACTAATCCCCACTCCTAGGAATATACCCAAAAGACACAAATACACTGATTCAAAAGAATACCTGCATCCCTATATTTATTGCAGCACTCTTTACAATAGGTAAGACCTGGAAACAACCTAAATGCCCAAAAACAGATGAGTGGATCGGGAAGCTAAGGTACATATACACGATGGAATACTATTCAGCAATCACAAAAGAAAAACTAGCCGCATTCACAGGAACATGGATGGAATTGGAAGGGCTTATGCTCAGCAAAGTAAGTCAGAAGGCAAAAGAGAAATACCAGATGGTTCCTCCCCTAGGAGGAATATAAGGGAACCAAATAAGGATCAAGGAAAGGAATAAGAACAATAATAATAATAACAATAAAGACATAAAAACCAAAAATGAAAAGACAAGGACAAATTGGGGACACTAGGTGGGGAGGGAAGAGGGGGAGGGTTGAGGGAAGACGGGAGCAAGGGGGACTGAGGTGATGGTGCACTGGTGATATGATGATGGAGAATACATGGGGATTACAATTTATGTCAAATATATATAAATTAAAGGAAAAAAAATAAAAGAGGATTTCTCAACCTTGGTATCATAACATTTTGGCCTGGGAATTTTTGGTTGTAGGGGGCTGTCTTGTGCATTGTCAGATTGTTAGCAGTGTTCCTGGTCATGCACTAGATACCAACAGCCTTACCCTACTCCCTTATCCAACTGTGACAAACTGTCTCCTGACATTGCCATAAGTCCTGGGGGTGGAGTGGGATGGCAAAACTATCCTTATTTGAGAGCCAATGACCTAAAACATCAAATTATTTAAAATAAAGATATAAAAAAAGACTTGGGAAAATGGAGATTAATTCTTCTTAAAGTTTTGTTTGATTTACTACCGTAGTGATATTTGTAGGAAACAAATTTTTTTGTAAAAAAAAAAAATTCCTGAAAAAAACATGATTAGAAAAATTATAATTAATAAAAAAGAAAATCAATGTAGAACATTTTCATTATGAAAAATGCATTACCATGTAAAATCCAATTAATTTAACCTCTTTCTCTTCCTCTCACTGTAATTAGCAAAGTACTATATGTATTTATATGTTGGAAGAATAAGGACAATTTTCCAATTTCTAGTAAACAATGAAAAGTATGAACATATTTGCAATTCTCAGGAAGTATCCATTAA
This sequence comes from Galemys pyrenaicus, assembly GCA_019455555.1. NCBI lineage: Eukaryota > Metazoa > Chordata > Mammalia > Eulipotyphla > Talpidae > Galemys > Galemys pyrenaicus. Next base: position 1,920,414 of record JAGFMF010012011.1, on the reverse strand, counting down.
TCAACTGGTAGGATGATAGTCTCTGTCAACCATTATTGATACATACTAGGCACATAGTATTTATTTGCTGATTGAATTAATTTCGAGCATCTAAGTACAATACTTTTATGTGTTATGGAGGACAAAGGGACTGTAGACTATACTGCAAGTTCCTTAAACATGGGGGTATACCTTATTTTCCTATCTCTGGTACATAATTAATGGGTGATAAATAATCATTTGGTAAATGAAAGTAATGTATAAAATTGCATTATCTAGCACATATAAGGACCCCCCCATTTTTAATAATTAATCTTTTCTTGATGTTCTCTAACGCAGTTGCTAGGATTGATCATTTTATTTATAAATGATATCAAGTCCAATCTTTTGACTCATTGTACCAAAAGAAATGCATACTAACTCTAGGATTTATTATACTAATACTAATGGTAAGAAAGAGTATAATAACTAATCTCTTAGTGGTACTAACTCTATATTTAACACTTAGATAATAACTATCAAAAGGTTTATGAGTATTCACAAATTTTATCTGATGGATCACATAATCATTCATGATTTTTAATGGCAAAACAAATATAACTGAGAAGGCACCAAGTTGCTTGGCTCTACTGAAAAAATGAAAATGATTCAAAGGGTAGGTCACAAAGCTCTCAGAATTTATACAACATACACCTTGAAGAGTGAGTTTACTTAAATGAGTATACTTTTTACACAATATAAGTGACACACAAACAAAAGAAAGTATGATTTCGCTCAGTATACTACTGTGTAAGAGAAGACAAAACATACATATAATAGTTTGATTAGAATAATGCAAAAATAAGGAATTCTGTGTAGAGTATTAGCACCAACTGAGAACATGCACCCAGAAACTAACTTACTTACAGATCATTACCATTTCTAAGGTGCTGTTCTGAATTTAGATTGCAAGTGGAAAGAATAAAATGACATGCAAAGCTTCTGGCACTGCATAGGTACCAATCACTGGTTGAAGGTACCAATGAATAGCTTTTGAAGGAAAATACATGGCTTAAATCTGAGTAACTCAGACTCAAATGCACATGCTGATCATTGGGGATAGATAGTGGGATAAAGTAAAAGATGTACTGTGGACAGAGGTGGTGGTAGGGGCAGAATTAAAGAGGGGAAGAGAGGAAGAGGGTTCCTTCCCTTCCCTCTACTACCTGCCATAATCTCTTGGGTTAAAATGAAAATCTCATATAAAGCTGAGGTCAGGTTCAAAGGGAAGGAGTTTCTCCCCTACAATGTATAATTATGTATACATTATTTTCAAAAATAGTAATAAAGGAAGCCACCTCTTCATCAGAAACTGGAAGGAAAGAAAGTTAGAAGAGGAAATTCTTGTTTTGCTGAAATAAGACTCAGGGGGAGATCTCAACAAATGGTCTCAGTTTTCCCTATAAGGCATCAGGCAAGAAAAGACGGCTTATGTGAAGAAACGAGATGAATAACCCCTTTGAGTGTATGTATATGAGATAAATGAAAGAATTAAGATGAATTATTTAGACATGAATAAAAAGGAAATGATTTCAGAGCAATTCTGATTAAATTAAAGCTAAACAATTTACCTGCTGGTGGCAACTCACATGGGTATAGAACGAAGCAAAGGGTAAGTGTATTAAATGAGAAATTATTAAGGGGCAATAGAGATGAAGAACATTCTGTCCATCACTCTTTCTAAAAGACATTTATGGAAGGCTATTGTGCGAAGACTTGTGTTAGGGCTTGAATAGTCAGTTATGAATAGAACAGGATTCTGCCCCAGGACATTCATGCACTACGGCAGAAGGATGATAAACATGGAACCAAGAGTTTAATGCTAAGACCTCCTGGTATTTGGCAACTTTAATTTTTTTAAAAGAATTGTTTCAGTCTCTAGCATATAGATTTATATGTGTCATATATAAACTATGAACTATAATAATAAAATATACATTTGTACGCTTACCACATAATGCATAGCCTACAGCTTATATTTTTCTATTCATCTAAATTCTCTTGCTTGTCTCTGAATGTTCTTTGTATTGTCATAATACTTCCACATAAACAGTATAATTTCCAACTATTTCTACCAAGCTCTCTGGTCTAGTCAAACTCGACAGAGATGTTCTCCAAACTTTCGTGCCCAAAACTTTCTTTCTTGTCTAAAAGAAACAAAGAGCTGAAGGGTTATCTTATTCGCCTTAAAAGCTCATTTCTTACAAACATTACTTATAAGAGCCAAGAGCTTCCCTTGTAAATATTTCAAATAATTTGTAAAAGTACCAAAAGTTCATCTGAATGAATGAATGGCTAAGTGCTAAGTGTACTCTCAAATGTTATCATCGAAACCTAAAATTCTTTGAAAAGGGCTTATATTATCTTTTCATTCTAGTAAGAGAAATGCTATTTTATCATTGGCATTTTGAAATAAAAATTTTAAATTATCATTTAAAAAGTTACAACCTCAAACAGGAGCTTTCCCCATCATGAACGTTCTAACTATGGAAAAATACAATTAACAACAAAACTATACCAACTTAACCATTTTTAAATGTACAGTAACATTTTACATTGTTGTACAACCATCCCCACCTCCAGAATCCTCCACTTTAGAAAGCTGAAATTCTACCCATAAAACAATTATTTCCCTTCTTCTCTTCCTGCAGTCCCTGGCAACAACCACACTACTTCCTGTGTCTATAAATTTGACTAATTACCTTACAAAAGTGAATCATACAATATTTGTCCTTTTGAGACCTTATTTCACTTAACATACTATCTTCAAGGTTTATTCAAATTGTTCATATTGTGCATGTATCAGAATTTCCTTCCTTTCTTAAAAAATTTTGATAAAAATCACTTCATAAAATTTATCAACTATTTTAAAACTCAAACTATATGTGCATATGTACATAAAACATGTACATATGCTAATTTTATGTACATGTTGTACCACAGATTTCTAGAATATTTTCATCATGCAAAACTGAATGTACCCACTGAACAGCAAGTCTCCATTTAGCTCCTTCCCCTAGCAAACTAGTTGACCATCTCACATAAGTACTGTCTTTTCTCACATAAGTGGAATCAAGCAGTTCTGTCTTTCTGTTTCTGGCTTATTTCACTTAAGCAAAAGGTTCATCTACTTTGTAGCAAACGCAGGGTTTCCTTAGTTTTAGAAGTTTATGTTCCATTGTATGCATACACCACATTTCCTTTATCCATCATGCATTAATGAACAGTCAGGCTGCTTTCACAGCTTGGCTATTATAAATAATGCCGCAATGAACATGAGTGTGCAAATATCTCTTTGAAATTCTGTATTTTCTTTTGGATATAGACCTAAAAATGGGATTGTTGCTAGACATATGGTAACCTACTTTTTAAAAATACTTATTTTTTAGAGCGCTTTTAGGTTCACAGCAAAATTGAGAGAAAGATGCAGAGATTTCTCATATATGGACTGCCTCCAAATATGGCACCCTCCTCCATTACCAACATTTGATATAATTGATAAACCTACCTGACACATCATAATCATCTATGGACACTAGGGTTCACTCTGGGTGTTATACATTTATGGGAATGGACAAATGTATAATATGTATCTAGCACTATAGTATGATACAAAGTATTTCCACTGCTCTAAAAATCCCCTATGGTGATCTTATGATATTTCTGAGGAATCTTCATACAGTTTTCCATAGCAGACACATCATTTCACATTCCTACCAACAGTACAAAGGGATTCCAATTTTTACATATCCTCACCAACCTATTTCATTGATTTTCTACATATCCTCACCAACCTATTTCGTCGATTGGAAAATTGAAACATGGAAAGATAGAATAACCTGGTCAGGGAGGACGAACATTTGAACCCCAATGACCTGGCAGCAGTTTATAGTCTTAACCAATTAGCAGCACCACATACAGTATGTATGCTCACACTGTCTGAGATTTAAGAAAGCCCCTTGAAGGACAGCTTACTCTCCTCTAAGAAACCTGATGGCAGGGCTGACAGTTCTGGTATTAAAAATGGCAAGTCATGTGAGAAATTATGTAGCAACAGAAAATGAGATCTTCAAGAGTAGCTATACTTCCATTCACTACCCACCAAGTTCCCAGAATTCTTCATCAGTTCAACAAACTATGAGAGAGGCATTCTTTTCTTAACCCACATTTTCTCAGATGAAGAAATCTAGGATCAGAGAAACTACTGTACTGTTCCTCATTACTGAACTTGACAGTGCCAAAAGTGGAATCAGAATCCAGAGTGATGTCAATCCCATGTTATTCCCACTGCCTTATGCTGAGGGCATGGGTCGCTGAGATAAGAATACTGACAGCCTGAAAGCCTGCACTCGTCAGTAGGCCAGTGCCCCAACCCAAGAGACCTGCGGGTCATGCTGGTGTGTGCAGGGCTGTGCACCCAGGCTGGTACAGCAAGAGGATGCTTGAGTCAGTCTTTGTTCCTAGGACTTGAATCAGCCTGTGGACATGGGCAGGACCGAGGCAGCTACGTGGATTCCTACAGTCGAGATAGCAAAGTGAAATCTCACCAGTTCAAAAACATAAGCTTTAGGGGCCATGAGTGGCCCTTCACAAGGGAGATTCTCTGAAGAGAGCTAAGAATGTCGTATGGTACTGAGGGTAGCACCAGGAGGTCAGAAACCCAAGAAAGCAGAGTTTAGTTTTCAGAAAATTGACTGCAGCTAATTCTCATATGTTCAACCTTATTTCTTCAAACGTTTATTCTTAGAAAAACAGTTACAACATAATATTAAATTTAAAAATGAAATGCAAAATTATATATATAATGATATATATATGTATATATATACCCACACACCCCAACACTTTTTAAAGATGGTGGAATTTTGGTTTTACTTTTTCACTATTTTTTTTTCTGAAACATTTAAATTTCCTATAAAGACATATAGATCATATTGTTATCAAAGAGTAAAAATAAAAACATACTGATTGGAGTACTTGTAATCAATACTTAGAGAAAAAGAAACAAAAATTGTACGTAGTTTAAAACTTCTCAAACAGGCTGTGTCAAAATCACCTGAGACATTTGTGAAAAACACAAACTTCTACAGCCCAAAGACTTAGTCAGAATTTCCCTCAGTGGGGCTAAGGAATCTGTATTTTTACAAGCTCCCTAGGTAACTATAACATATTTTATCAAGGATGTACAGAAGTGCATTCAACTTTCTTTTCAGGCTCCCAGTAGATCTGCTTAACACTAGGACAAATTCACATTAGATTGTGTGATATTGAACAGTGAGAGGAAGAGATTGATTGGGGTGTACGCTCTAGTGGCCTATTGTCTTACCATTTGTCTCTGCAAACTTCTGAACATCACTCAGTGTTTTCAGTTCTTGTTTTGGACATGCTGATACACACAGTGCTACGGACTTGATCTTCCGGTTTATCAAGTCCAGATTGCATGGATCCAAAAAGAATACATACCTAAAACATGGAGAAAGATAACGAGATATTACTTCTTAAAACACACTCTGCCTCACTGTGTGTTTTACTAAGCCTAAAAAAACAACAAATGACAAATATTTTACAGACCTAATCACAGATGAAATTTTTAAAAATAATCGTTTATAAGTATGTTTTTTAACATGTGAGCATGGAGGAGTTACAAGAATCACATTTTCCTTGAGTTATTCTATTTAAATTTTTGTAATAGGTACTTTATAATCAAAAATTGTCTATTTTGGTTTTTTAAAAAATAACTAACGAGTTTATTTGGTCACATTAATACCAAAAAATTACTAGAATATCCCAATATATGTATGTAGTAGGAGTGATAGTTTATATGTAAGTTTTAGTTAATAAATATATTACATATAAATTATAAAATAAAAGTAGAAACTTTAGCTAATGAATATATAATTATAAAAAAATGAATTCTAAAATTGTATTGAATTAAGTGTATCAAGCTGAATGGTGAACAAAAGGAAATATACCAATACTAGCTCGCTAAAGTTAGAATAAAGTTATTTCAGTTTTCTTCCTTTTACTTTCAGAATTCTCACATTCTAAAAAGAATGCAAATTACTTATAAATGGAGATACTGAAGTGGTTCATTACATAGACACAAAATAACCCCCAATACAAGCTATCCTTTTTGCATCTTATACATTTAAACTTATAAAAGGGAAGATTAGTTAGAAATTGCTAATTTTTTTAATGGTATAAAGTAGAAGAGATGACAAACACTGCAGATGCTATCACTTGCCCAAAGAGAAAGTAAGAGTCAAATACTCTTAACGGAAAGAATCTAACATTATTGATCTTGAGGGTATCAAGTGGAAGGTTTCCATACAAAAGTTATTGAACCTCCAGCTTGGGTTTCTTCAAATCAGAAAATATAACTAAATGTAAATATTAGGTGACAAAATTGAAAATAAAAATACAAAGTCACTATGTGTTCTGGGATGGGCAATATAAAAGGATACCAGGGAGGGAAACGATAAAAAAAAAAGGGAAGAACTGAATAAGCCTTTGCAGGTGTAATCACTTCAGAAGAACAGTCACTAGCACTAGAACCTAGACTGAGGTTAGGGATAAGCTATAACATAAATAAAGAAATAAATTCTGAACCTCCCTGCAGGGTCCCAATACTATTAATGTTGTACCTAGATATCAGGAAAGAAAACAGGTAGAAAGATGTAGTTTGGAAGTGGGATACAGGGACTGATATGACAAGGAGCTAGGGCATAGGTGAAGGATCTGGTGACATCTGTGGGGGAGCCAGCCTTCCCTTACTAACCCTTCCTCCACCTGCAAAGTACATCTTACTGAACATGACAATGCCTGGGCCCTTATACAAAAAAAAAAAAAGGGCTGTCCAAAGCTAACCTTTTGGCAAGAAACGCTCAGGTCCTTGAGGAAAACTGTCAAAAACTAAGTGCTTTACTACCACCCCCACTAATATTATAACAATGGGAATAAAAATAACATTTATTGAGCACTTACTATGTACCAAACACTGTATTATATCCTTTACACAAATTCATTCATTTATCCTCATAGTAATCCTGCTGTGTATTTCTGAGGGGTGGAAGGGAAGGCAGCTCCAAGTGATAAGCAATGCCTTGGGAATATCTTTAGAAATCATGTGACACCAGAAAACCAGACCTGGGGGAAGGGAAAGAAGACCAGAGGCTTCCAGCATTCTAGTGGGTACAGACAGGATCAAGACACCACCCTTTACAGGTTTGCAGACTGTTCAGCCATCAGCCTTGATAAGAAAGAAGCAGATCTCTAGAACTGCTCTAGCACAAGGTGCATGAAGGTGAGAATAGGTCTATAATGAGCATACACCGTAAAATCAATATTTCATGTTTTCTAGCCTGTGTACATGGTTTAGAAGAATCTACTTTAGCAGAGTAAAAAATAATTTTTAAAATGTAATTAAAAATGGTGTTACTTACCGACACACACACATTATATTCGAAATCACCACTCAACTCCACAATCCCAGAACACAGTGAACTTAATTTCTTATATTTCATATATTCAAATGCACATGCACAATACAGGCATATATGTGCACACACACGCTTAAAATAATTTACAGGTCTTAGCTTCAGAATCTATTAACACTTGAAGTCTGGTTGCAGCACATTCATGACTTTATTTGATCTTTACAACAACTCTAAGTGATGGGGGACATCCTATTCAGTCACCGTAACAAAGCTAAGGTCCCAAAGGACTATCTAAATGGCCTGAGAGAGCCAACCAGGAGCCAGACCATGAATTAAACCTACTCCTTCTGAATTCTGAGTTTCACTGTTTCTAAGCTTCTCTATTTTCAAAATATTTCCCACAAGTAATTTTAATATTTTGTATTAACTTTGAATATTCTGTTTGTAGCATTCTGTAGGTCATCAAATTCATGGCAACCTATTTATAAGTAATTATATTTTAACTAATTGGTATTTAAGTGAATATTTACAGAGTAGAAATAGTGCTGGTACCAAACAGATGAATTTATGATTCATTAAAACTGCACTTTCTTGCCTTTTGATTTGAAAATGCCCTTAGCCAGGTAAACAAATCATTACATTCGTTTTAGTTTTCACATCAAACGAAATGAACTATAATGTGGCAATTTTATTTCCTCAACAGAGCAACAAATAACTGACTTTCAACAGTATTATAGGGATTTGGCAGACCAGATTATTATAACTAACAAATTTTTAGATGAATGGTTTTCAACCAGAGGGCAAGAGATACCAAATAAGAGGTTATAAAATATTTTAGGTTTAAAATATTTTTAAATCCTAAGCCTACTTTCACTCAGCCACTCAGCAATGGTTGGGATTGAGAGGAGGCATACAAATTCTGAGAAAACACCTCAGACAACTCAGATTACACACTTTAGCCCTACATGCCATCCTTCCAGGGTGGAGAACCACTGTCACAGATAATCCTAACTGAAATTAAAGAAAATTTTTTCATTGCTTTCCTCTGTGAGCCTGATACTAGACATTTTCATAACTTCAAAACCTGTTCTGATTAAGTTCCATATCCTTTAGGGGAGCTGGAATGAATAAAATAGCAAAGGTGGGGATGAAAGAAAGCAATGAAAGAAAAATACTCCACAATCGAAACAAGCAGTGCATTTACAATACACACATAGCATGACTACATGATAGGGAGAAGAAAACATTTATAGAGAATTGCAAAATAGTCTAAGCAAGCTTTGAACTTAAAAATTAGATGGGAATAATGTTCAGATTAAACTATAAAGCAAACGTTTTGGTGCACAGTAGATAAATTTATATATTATAGTCAAGGTGATTTCTGGGAATTATTGAAAAACAGAAAAAAGATGAATTCATTCTAAACCAAAATTCTTAAAACACAATAACAAGTTATCCACAAAAGGCAGGAAACATAGCTAAATAAATAGTCTTCTGACACAACGAGCTCAAGGGGCAGATGTGTCAAAGATGAAACCTGGGCAGAGGCAAACGCAGAGCATGAAAGATGGAAGCTCAGGCAAAGGACAGGAGGCAGGAGAGGTGACTTTTAAAGCTGTGCTCAGAGCAATGAGATGAACACTGAATGATCTGATCGAGATAAACATGTCAGACATGGTTCAAAACTATGTTTAAGCTTCTATTTTTGCTTTCGTCTCCTCAGAAGATACGACAAGGTGAAGAAAGTAAGATTTACTGAGGAATTGTTGTAGACCATAAAGCATCTTAAGTGGTATTCTGACACATCCTTATTCACAGGTCAAGCAACTCCTCAAAGGCTACATCTGACTTGAACCCTGGGAAGACTGACTCTTTCCACCAGTGCCACTCCAATCCAAAATGGAAAGTGAGAATATATGTAATGGAATGTGAGTTACAGACCATCAAGTCATGCAAGTATGTCAGATCACTCCTCCACTGGGACACCAGAGCAGATGAAGCCTGCCGACATGACGCAGTGCTGTCCTCTATATAGGGCACTGGTCTCCTGATAGGGATTAGGTAGGATGATGTGCAAATATTTCATGCACACAACGAGCGTTACTAAGTGTTTACTATGTGTTCACTCCTGACCTAGGCCCTAGGGATACAAAAATCATTAGAGTTCCTGAATGCAAGTAACTCAGTCTAGAGAGACAAACACACACACACGTGCATTTCAAAGTCACGTTATGTGGCAAGGTTCAGATGGTAGAAGACACAGCGTGATTCTGCAGAGGGTCTAAGAGTTTAGAGGAAGCATTATAAAAGAAGAGGCAGTATCTACGCCTCATTTCAAAAGACAGTAGGAATGTTCCAGACAGATGGGGAAGGGTGCACTGGAGGCAGAGGAAACTACATGTATCAAGGCACAGAAGCCCAAAAGAACATATTTAAGGTATTGCAAACAATTTGATATGGTGGAAGGCAGAATGAGACTTCAAATGGCTATAGGTCAAAGAGAAGCAAGAACAGAAGAAAAAGCCCTCCTTAGAATAGGGGGGGTTTACAGCTCTGTTCTTTTAGGCAATGTGCTTTCTAATGGCACGCACAGCAATGCCCTGGGTATTACAGCCCCTCAGGTGGGAGGCCAGAGGAGGGAGGGCTGGCACACCAACAGCACTGTTGCAGACACAGCCTTTGCCATTAAATTGCCTCCTGCTGCCATGGCAACTCTCTGCGGCAAGGTTTTTTGGAGCAAAAGGTGGCAAGCAGATACTAGGTCTGCTGGCCACCTCCTGCCGAATCTGGCTTCTCTCCTCTCTAATCAGGACAGAAGCACTGCAGTACTGAAGCTCCAATGCCAGCTGAAAATTCCTGTCACCTTCTGCTTTAGTGATTCCTGACACGTGTTCTCCCCAAAGGGAAATAAAAATGGAGTCCAATCATTTTTCCAATGATCACCTCACACCAATTTACAATTTAGAGTCCCTTTCTTTCCACAGAGATGGTGCCATTAATGAGGCAAACCAAAAGGGGAAACACGACAGCCTAGGAGGGGCTTCTGTTGCCCTAAATATAAACTGTAGCCAGCCCTACATCTGTACTTCACCCACAACAGAATTCTGTCCAGAGGAGGCCTCTTACTATGTGAGATGTCAAAAAGGCAAGTCCAGTCATTCCATCCAGGGAGGGACCCAACTGACCCATGATGGGCTATGTTATGTATGTAAGGCTGAAGCTGTGCAGTCAGCACACAAAATGGATAAAGCCCAAGCTAACCCAACACAATCATCTACAATGTATAATATACAATAAGTGAAAATGGATTGGCCCTCCAGGAACAAAGCTAAAGGGAAAGAAACAAATAGGAAGCAGTGATTTGCCTTAAATTGTAACTCTAAATAGTGACAGAGAGGTGTACAATATTCATAATGCCCTAATACTGCACGGACACTTTAAAGAAGACAGAGTAAGAGGATGGAGGTGAACAGTGGGTAACCTGATGCAGGTAGTAGAGGAAAGTCTTGTCTCTATCCCCAATCCTAGTGAGGAAAAGGGAAAACTGTCCTGAGAAAGAGAGCACTGACTATAAGGAAAGTCTAAGAATGCACCACACCAACCTCCACAGACGCAATGAAATGCCAACCAGCATGGCAGCTGTCTATGCTAGCATTTTTGTAGCACCTGATTCACAGGTAACTGCTAAGAAGAAAAGCTTTTTCACTGTCTCTTCTGGCAACTCATAGTACTAAGCGCTCAAAATGAAGAGGTGGTATTTGGCACAAAATGGACATCCCCTGAGGTGTTTACGTTAATCAGCCAAAAAGTAAAAGACAAATATCGAATGGTTTCACTTATCCATGGAATACCAAAAAGCCCACAAAAACAAGAGAACAATTACACACAAACAATAGAAGAAATAAAAATTTGTACTTGAAAAAAAGAAGATAATGGTTAGAAGAGGGAAGAGGGAAAAGGATGGAGGGAATGGAGCATGGAGACAGATGGCGTGTACACAAGGGTGGTTTGGTGGAGGCAATTAAAAAAAAAAAGAGCTGAAAACAACTTACAACTGTGAAGGAAGCCCATGGATCACATTAAGACGGTAATTTTCGGGCCCTCCCTGGGTGGCACAGTGGGTTAAGCAACGCACTATGAAGCAAACCTCAGCCACTGCAGCATGAGTTCGATCCCTGGTGCCGGCCAGGGAGGGGACCCACATGGCACAGGCAGACCTCTCCTGCTGTGCCCGCTGCTCCCCTCAGCAGTGTACTTCAGTTGATCTAGCCTGTTCTGCTCCCCACTCTCTGTGGTAAATCCTCTCACCACACCTCTGGCCTGTACCCCAGCTCTTGTGTGCATGAATAGATAAATCTTTAAAAAAAAAAAATGATGAGCATAGAGAAAGCCTATAAGGCACAGTGCTTTTTTAAAACAAAAATACAGCAGCTCTGAGAAGGCTACTTGACTGTCTAATTAATCACTATATCCCCAAGTGCCTAACACAGTGTGGTATAGGGAAGAAGCTCCACTGTTGCTGAATTAATAAACGAATGGTAACTGTGTAAGATTTTGCCAAGGAGGGTAAAGGTAGAAGGAAAATAAAGAACATATTTTAGGTGAAGAAAATATTCTCTTTCATTCAACAAAAAAATTTATTGAACACCTATGCTAGGTGCAGGACTAAACAACCACTAGCAATAAAGTGATAAATGAGACCAACAACACAAACAAGAGTCTCCCTTCCCAGCATTTACAGTCCAGCGAGTGAAAAAGCAATTAAGAAACAATTTATAAACACTATCGCAGAAAAAAGGGGACAGCCAAGGATCATAAAAGGGTCCCAGAAATGGAGAGCCAGGATGGTAGTTTCCAGAAGAAGGGAAATTTAAAGCTAGAATCTAAAGAATGAGTAAGAGTTATTAAGGTGTAGAGGAAAGATGGGAGCATGGAGAAAACAGAACATGCAAAGGCTTATAAAAGCTTATACAGCATGGTGTACAGGAGAACATAAAAAAGGTCAGGATGGTTGAGGTAGACTGTGGTGAAAGAGCTAGAGAGCTGGACAGTCAAACTGGATCTAGGTCATGTGAGGTCTTAATAAAGATGTTAGAAAGTTTGGAGTTCATCCTAAAGATTCTAGGAAGCCACTGGGAGTTGAAATTCTGGACCTTGGTGAATGCTGACTCTCCTGAAGTTGTGAGCAAAATTCGTATATTCAAAAATTCAAAATTCAGCATCTTCGAAATGAATATGGAGGATGAATGTGAAAAAGGCAAGAAAGTCAGATGACTGATAAAGAGGCTACTGAATTTCTACCAAGAAATACTGACTTGGACTAGGGTGGGGATAGAAATGAAAAGGAGCAGATTTCAGAAGCATTTGGCAAAATTAAGAAAACTTGATATCTGATCATATGTGGTGGGAAAGGAAAAAAATTAAAGAACGATGTTTAGCATCTGTTAGCCCAGGCTGGCTAGCACATTATGGTGTGACTTGTGTTCTATTCAAGAAGGAGACTCAGAAGGAGAACTAAAGGTCATGTTCCAACTTCAGATAATTTGAATCTGGATGTCGGTGGAGTGTCAAAATTGACCCAGACATTTGACTATAGTGTTGTAGTAGAGAAATCTGTACAGAAGACAGAGATTTTAGAATAGTCGACATACAATCTCACTCCTAGGAGCACATGTGATCACCGAAGTAAATGTGTAGAGTTGAGATTCTGGACTGAGGTGAAATCATGACTCTCCTGAGTTGTGAGCAAAATTTAGTGGGTAAATTTGCATGTCATTTTATGAAGAGACAGTCATATTTCATAATTTAAAGGAGGTTGCCAAAGAGATTAAAGAGATTAAAACTGAGAGTAAAGTATGACAAGCAAAGAGCCCAAAGAGATTCTAACATTGCAAAACAAAGGCATGGGACTGCAAAAGCATGGGGGATTAATAAATGATTTTCCTATTTAGCTATAGTGTCCCTATCTTCCTTATATATGTAATGTAAAGAGAGAAAGAATTGCTGAAATAGTAGCTGAAAGTAGGTTATCAAATTGAGTCTCTTACACTAAACTGAGACAATAAAAAATTTTTTAAACACATTTAAAAAGTATTTCATAAGAGCTACAAAAATAAAAGCCTTAAACATAATCTAGTTAACTGGAAGAACACTCCTAAATCAAAGTTTATTGTGGACACTACATAATTAGAAGAGGTATTCTCAAAATCTACTTGTTTTAGCATTTGCATGGAGAAATAATGTGCTACAATCAAATGGCCATGGTATGAGTTTTCATTTTAGTTAAACAGTTTTATTGATATTAAGTCACACACATAAAATTCACCTATAAACAATACAATTCAATGATTTAAGTGTATTTTATAAAGTCATTTTGTAACAGGGTGGTCCCCAGGAAAGGGAGAAGTTCCAGAATCCCGGTTCTGCCCTAAGTGGGTGGAGCTGAGCAGGGATAAGATGCTGGAGAGAGGAGATAGAACACAGAAGGAAGGGAGGAAGAAGGAAGCAGGGATGGAGAGCAGCAGGAGGCGTGGAGGAGGCATGTAGAGCAGAAGGACATGTGAAGAAATTGCGCTTGCTTTTTGGTCTTGGACTGGTTGGAACAGATGTGGGTGAGAGACCCACACGGAGCTTAACAATGGCAGCTTTCATCTTGATTTTGATTTTGCTCTTTTCCTCCCAGATTTGTCTGACTCTTTCTGACCCTTTTCTATGGGTCTCTACTGAAAGGTCCTTTAGACTTGTGGCAGGCTTTTGGGCCTTGCTTTGGGCCAATCCTATGTGGCTGAACTTTTACCCTCAAGGAGATGGGTAACTTTGGATGCCTGACTTAGTAACTATATTCTTTGTTCTTTCTTTATTGTACCCTAGTTGTATTAAAGTTCCTTTCCATTAAAGGTTTTATATATTTGTCTTAATGCGGCGGATGGCAGAACCCATTTGGGGGTTCTGGGGTGCCCCTCTCCCTGCCCTGTACCAATTTCAGCCATCACCATAACATTACTTTAGAACATTTCATTACCCCAAAAAAGAAAACTCATATCCATTTTCAGTTACTACCCCCATACTCCTGTCTTTGGCAGTTATTAACCTATTTTCTGTCTCTAAAGATTTGCCCATTCTGGAAAGTTCACATTAAGCGGAATCATAAAATATGTGCTCTTTCCTGACTGACTTCTTTAACTTAATAAAATGTTTTCAAGTTTCATCCATGTTATACAAGGCATCAGTAGTCCATTTCTTTTTATGGGTGAATAATAGTTCACTGTATGCATGTGATGTATTTTATTTATCCAGTCACCAGTTGGTACATATTAGTGTTGTTTCTCTTTTTGGTTATTGATGCTATGAACAATAGGATACATGTACTTGTGTGGACCTAAGTTTTTATTTATCTTGGGTAAATACCAGGGAGAGGCATTTCTGGGTTGCATGGTAACTCTATGTTTAATATTTGGAGGAAATCCAGACTGTTCCTCAGGACAGTTACATCATTTTATGTTTTCACCAGGAATGCCTAAGGGATACCCACATCTTTGCTAAGGTATGTAAATGTATGTGTTTTTTTGCTATGACTATTCTATTGAATATGAGTGCTTAGCTCATGATTTTGATTAGCATTTCCTTATGATCAATGCCACTGAGCATCTTTTCATGTGCTTATTGGTTCTTCATTCTCTTCACTGGAGAAAGTCCATTCAAATCCTTTTCCATTTAATCATTGAGACAGAGTAAGAGAAAGATACTAGATATTTTAAAAATCATATTACAAGAGAAAATAAGGATAAAGGCAGAGAAAAAAGAGCACTTACGAGAAAGTATAAGAAAAAAGTACTAGAGATCAAAAAAACTCCATTGGGCAAAGAACACACAAGCTGAAAGGAGAGAAGGTTGTGGTTAGAATTCCTGAATTAGTCTGAATTGATTTTATAGGTGGAGCAATTAAGGATGACCACAAAGACCAAGCTGTGACTATGGAGGAATGAATTCTGAAAGCCCCACTGAGAAGAAAGTAGAACAGTTCCCAGGGCTAGAGTGAGAATCAATGAGACAGAATATATGAAAGTGCTTTGCAAACTACACAAATATAAACTTGGTTAAAATAGCTGTGTTCCCCTTTTGTAGGTTAAAAAGGGAAAAAGCTTTGATGAGTAACCTTGAAACTTGTTTTAGAAGATGATAATAAGTAACAGTTTAACATTTATGACAATTCCAAGCAATGTGCTAAGAAATATACATCATTTATCAGATTATTTATCCAAATCACCCTAGGAAGTAGATTCTACTATTATCTTCAATTTCATAAATGAAGCTCTTCAGAGCAAACATAATAAAGCTATTTTCTCCAGTGTAAACTGTGTTGGGTTACAATGTAAATCAATATTGGTTATCTGCCTACTGGATCTACATTTATAGACATATCCTCCATGATAAGAAAAATCTTACCCATCACATAAAAACTACAAATACTCTTCTCATTATATTGCTTTTACCATTATTATCAGAGAATAAAACTTTTTGATAATCAAACATGCCCACCTTGGAATTTCTTTATTTTACTGCTTCAACAATTCATAAGTGATCTCTCTACAATAAAGATAAGCCTAATTAATTTGTTAAATAATTTATCTAGAATCTATCTTGCATGGTATGGGTTTAGAATCAACTTAAATGTTTTCTTTATATTATTATCAACACTGCTTTTTGTTAAACACATATTGTTTTTGTTTCTGTTTTATTTCTCTGGTATTTAACCACTACCTATTGATTTCTGATATTTCTATTTTGTTTTTGTCACATTATTAGTCTTTATTCAAATAGTCTTGTTAATATACTTTGGAATAGGTTTGGATCTAGAATGGCAAAACCCTCTTTCTCCCTTTCTATGTTACACAATCACTAATTAGACAATGACAGCTACAGAAATGTGACCCTTACTTAGATAATGAGTAACTCTCCCACACACATTTTGTTTGGCTATTATACTAACTGCTAATATTTGAAAATCAGAACACCAATAGGTACAATGATCTGAATGTGTCTCCCACCAAAATTCACATACTGAATCCTAAAATTCAAAGGTGATGGTATTAGGAAGTATTTAGGGTCAGGAGGTGAGGGGTGAAAGGGTTGATTAGGATCTGTGCCTTATAAAAGAGGTTCCAGAGAGAACCCTCACTTCATCCACCATATCAGGACACAGCAAGGTGCCAGTTATGACCCACAAAAAGAACACTCATAAGAACATGACTGTGCTGGTGCCTTGACCTTGAACTGCTAACCTCCAGAACTGAGAGAAATAAATTTGCTTAGGAGTTATAGCAGCCCCGAACCGAAGGATGAAAACCATAGGTCATACGGTCTCCCTACTTTCTCTCTGCCAATAATAGATTTCTGGCTTCTCTTGAAAACTTAGCATCACTAGGCCCATCTTCTCATATGCTAAAAAAAAAAAATCAGCTAAAAATGAGTAATAGCATTTTCCTTTTATGAGGCACACACATAAAAAGTTCAAAGTGTCTAACATTCCCTGTTGTCTTATTCCCATGCCATTTAAATAATTTATAGTGTATGCCCAGAGACCTTTGAATTTAGAAGCTCTGGTGAAACCCACCAGTTTCCTTTCTGCCTTCAAAGTCAGAAAGTTCGCTGTTCATTTGGTGCTCAACTTTAGTCATGACACTTTGTCTAGATTTCTGATCTACTCACCTCTCTACTTCTGGTATGACTCCTGATAAATTGTCCCCATTTAATTGTCTTACAATATATGTACCTAAATCTACTCTACTCAAATTATTTTATGAACAAGAATATTTTTTAAATGTCTTTTGCCTGCTTCTTTATTTTGTGATTTATACTATTAATCAAGCACAATTCAAACCCTACTGGGCTCTTGACTGGTACTGTATTAAATCTATAAATTAGTTTTTTTGGTTTTGTCATCTTTATTATATGAGGACTATCAAACAAGTAGATTATTTCTCTTACTATTTTTTTCTTTCTAGTAAACATTATAATTCTCTGTATTTGCTCCTGTATCTTACTAAATTTTATTTTTTAATAAAACAAGTATGATCTTCATTATATCTATCTACTGATAAAATAAATGATGGAATTCAGTTAGGTGTATGTTTTATGACCTATGATTTAGGCATCTCATTTAAGATATGTTTTTGTTGAATTTCTTAACATTTATAGTTCTTTGTCATTAGCAAATATTATTTTTCTCTCTTTACCCATTCCATTTATCACTTTCTTGTGTATTTGTTGAAACTAGTTATTCAAAACAGTGTTACAAAATAAGGTATTATCCTTACATTAATTTAAGATATACTATTTGTCTATAATATTGGTACCTGCCATTACTAGAAATTCCATCTGCTTCCTTTTAAATATATAAAAATGTATTTAACTATATTTTTGACAAAAGTGCCAACATAATTCAACGTGGGAAGAATCTTTTCAATAATAAGTGGAATAAGTGGGCTTTAAGATGGAGGAAGGAGAGGTGAATCTTGACCTCTTACAATGTACAAAAACATTAAATCAAAATGGACCCTAGATATAAACATTAGGGCTAAATAAAAAAACTTCCATAAGAAAACTTAGAAAATTACCTTGTGACTTTGGAGTACAGCAATTTCTTAGAACAGAAAAATAATAAACTAATAAAAAATACATTTTCATTGTGTGCCTTAAAAATTTATCTAATGGATAATTTAGATTTGATCAAAATTTAAAACTTCCACTTGTCAAAGGATACCATTAAGAAAATGAAAATCCGAACCAGAGTAGTGAAAACATTTACAAGACATCTATTTGACAAAGGTCTTGTATCCAAAATATATAAAGAACTCTTACAATTCATTAAAAAACAAGTTGATTTATTTTAAAATGTGCAAATAATTTGAGCAAATACTTCACAAAAGAAGATACATATGATTAGTCAACCAACATATGAGCACTAACAAAGGTGCTCAATCTCACTGGTCAATAGTAATGTTTTAAAACCTATTATAATAGGTTTTAAATAGTAATGTTTTAAAAACTATTAAAACCACAATGAGGTAGCACTGGAATAGGTAAAATTAAAAAGACCAACGAAAGAAAATGTTAGTGAGGCAACAGATTAAGTATAACCCTCATGCTTTCACAGTAGGAATGTAAAATTGTGCAGCTACTTTATAAAACCAACAATTTGTTATGAAGTTAAACATGTTTAACATATGACTCAGCAAGCCCAATCATAGGTATCTACTCAAAAGTAATGAAGTATATGTCCACAAAACACCGTGTACACAAATCTTCACAAATTTGACAAATTTCTATTTGTCAAGCAAAAAAATAATAGAAAAAATCAAATATGGAAATAGTACAAATATTCAAATATTGGTGGAAAAATAAACAAAAGGTGGCAAATCCACACAATGGAACACAACTCAGTAATTTAAAAGGAACAAATTACTACTATATTTAACAACATAAATTTACACATTATTACACTATGTTTAAAAAGCTATACATAACACAACATATTGTACGAATCCATGTGTATAAGGGAAATCTATACCTACAAAAAGCAGACGAGTGGTTGCCTAGGGAGAAGGATGGGGCAAGAATGGGTTGCAAAGAAGCAAGAGGTAATTTTCTGGGAATGACAGAGTAGATTGTGATGGAGAGCACATGATTATACAATTATTGAAACTCAACTATATATTTAAAATAGGTGAATTTATATGCAAGTTATGCCTAAAAAAAACTATAAAAATACAGTAATTGAACTTTCCTCTTGAAAACAGACTTTACAAAACCTAACTTAATCTAATGTGCAGTAGCGTATAGTGAAGAACTTAACATATCCAGAACGAAGATTGGACTTTGTCCTGGACTTCTGTAAATTGACCTCTAAGCCTTATAGGAGTGTCTTTATTTGCCTGGAGCCTTAGATCACAGTCTGACAATGTGAGTTAAAGTGGGAGTAGGACATTCCAGATAGAAATCAAGGGTGAGGGTTAACCATTCTCAGAAAGACCAGCAATATCATATAGACTGGGAGTTTTAGTTCATGTGGTATCAGCTTTATTAAAGGGCTAGATACTGAGGGAGTTACTTGGGCAAAGACTCTGCATACATAATGGAGCACCAATAGAATTCTGAATACTGAGGCTTGGGTGAACTTCCCGGCTATGTGTATCATCATATATCAACATCTAGAAAGTAACATGTCTTTACTCCATGGAAAGAAAACCCCGGAAGCACTGCCCTATGCACTTTCATTACCTGATTTTAATCTTCGCCTGTAATAAACCACAACTGTGAATCTAACAATGAGTTCTATAGGGCTATCTAGCAAATTATTGAAACTTATGTGGTCTTATAGAAATCTCAATTTGTAACTGGTATCAGACATCAGGGTATTGTAATGGACCCACAAACTTGTAATTAGTGTCAGAAATGAGGGTAGTTGTTTGTAAACTGTGCACCCTCTAACTTCTTAGTAGCCCTCAGCTCTCATATCCAAATAAACATAAAGATGGCAAACCAATGATAACAAAATCTACAGTTGAAATGGTTAATAATTTCCTAAAGTACAATATATCACAAAGGTCATACCTACATGTTTATATGCAAAGACAAAAGCTTTTCAGTTACCTAGTTAACCTGGAACCACTGGGTTGAACAAGTGTAATCAGCTGTTTAACTAAGATGTGGCAAATGTACACACCTAGGATGGTAACACAAGCTAACCAGTCATCCCATACTTGTCTGGGTGTGTGCATGTCATCTAATTTGGGTAGTAGCTATTTATTTCCTCATTTAGATATCTGAAAAACTTTCCAACTTTCTATCCCTGCATTTTCTAAGTATGCAGTTGGAGGTCTCAAATTGTTAGCAGTATTACCTATGGTAAGTATTATCCTAGAGGAAGAGTTACACTAGCAGTATAGATGTTACCTTAGCAAAAAGTTCTCAAAAAGTCAGGCTGAAGAGTGGTTTGATCTCAAAATAACAAAAAATATTTTCAAAAAATGTCTTCATAAATCTGCCTTCTGAAAATTGAGCTAGCACATTTACAACTTTTTACATTTTCCCTGAGAGAAAGATAAACCTTTCAGAAGAAACTGTGTAAATAATGCAGTAAGTTTCCATTTAGAACATCATAAATGTTAGTCTAAATGCTAATAAATTTGTGGCAAAATGAGTCCACAAATACAAGTTCAGGTAAGGTTCTACGTAGGCTGCTCTTTCTCATCATGACTCAGATACAAAAGGTGATAGGTTAATGTTGGAATTAGAGTATGACAGGAGGGAAAGGAGAGTGCTTTCCTTTAGAGTAAAGCCAACATTATCAAAGGCTTATTAGCACATCTCCATTTGTTTGAATTTGTCCCTAAGAGTGGGAACAAACAGGTGATAGATATATACCCTGTAAAATCCAAGCATTTAGCACAGTAGATAAAGGTACTACTGCTCCTCTTCTCTCTTTGAAACCTCTACAAGCATGCAAGACAGAGTCAGGAGCGCCTGCCTGTGTCTCCAGTCTTCAACAGGCTTTAGCTAAGTCATAGACTTAACCCACACTGTTTTTCAGACAAGAACCAAGTTTTGCATTCTGGTGAGAAGCTCCTCCTCTTAGAGACTGGCTCTTAGAGACACAACTTGACTCAGGAACACACATGATTATGCATTCACTAGAAGTTCCCCACTTCTATCCCTTTCTCCCCAATCCCTGTGTGTCCTGCTTCTGGAGACCTATTTTATTCAATTCCCCCATGTGAGCATGCAAGGCCTGCTCTGAACCTCCAAACACTTTACTAGGGCTCTAAAACCCTACTTAAAATTACTCTGTCCCCAAATACCCAGTGATTGGCTGAGAATCTTCAGCTCACCTGAACATTATGGAATGAACGTGTTACTTAAAGAAACATGTTACTTAAAGGGGGAAAGGGGTTCAAAGATGGAAGCATGAGAATGATCTGACCTGCTGTTGTTTTGGAAAGGATCCACAGGTGCAGAATATAGGTATAGAGTAGATGTGCTGCCTCTAAAGTTTGACCCATGGCTGACAGCCAGCAAGAAAATGGGACCTCGGTTCTACAGCCACATGGAACCAAATTCTGCTAACTGCTCAGATGAGCATGGAAGAAGATTCATTCCCCAGAGCCTCCAGAAAAGAACAGGGCTCTGCTGATACTTTGATTTTAGCCTTGTAAAATTTGAAGTAGGAAAGCAACTGAGCCATGCTATGTAGACTTCTGATTTATAGAACTTTGTTGTTTTAAGCCACTTAGTTTGTAGTAATTTGTAACAGCAGCAGTAGAATCTAATACAATGATGGTCCCAGTGCTAGTACTAAATTGTTTTATTTCCCTGTCCTCCCCCCAGCCAGCTGTTAGGAACCCAGGAAGCTGGTTTTCCATATGCAACATTTATGTAAGCTGTCCTACACTGCACTGTCACAGTTGATCTGTGTATTCTGTCCTCCTCACTAGAGGAACTAGAATGCTAGTTCTTCAAGCACAAGGACTTGAATGTCTTTTTTTCTTTTTATTTTACTAGTTTATTAGCCATGTAATATATATTGATTGTAAAAAACAGGGGAAATAGTATAAAAGAATATTAAAACTACACTGCTAAATATGTTATTCCATATTCTCTACCTATCCCTATTTCTGTGTGTATATATATAATTTCACATATAAGCTACATTATAATAATCAATATTTTTCTTTAAGAATATTCTATCAATATTCCATGTTAAAGGACATATCTCTCCAGTATCACTTTTACTTACTCCATAGTACCTCCCTCAGGCTGGGCCACATCCTCGAGAACTTCTCTAGTGTCCTTATACCTTTCCTTTTGTAACACTTGTGATGACTGTACAAGGTTCTCATTAAATTCTGTCTTCTCCTCTGGATCATAATTTCCATGAAATAAAAGGTGCCTACCTTGCTTGAGTATCATTTACTGTGTCTAACCCAAATATGGCCAAGAAATATAGTTCATGAGTAAATGAATGCGTTTAACTAAACCTTCTTCATCCTTAGTAAAGTCTCTAGCATGCAGTAAATACTCAATACTTACCTGTTGAGAACTAAATAATTAATGAAATTTCAAGAATGAAGAAAAGTCACTCAGTAAACAGTAACCTAGGTCACTAAAGAAAAGGAACTAGTCTTAGTGCATAAACATGAACATCTGTAGTTGGCTGATAAAAGGATCCCCAAAGCAAATATTTTAGCAAATTTAATCTGTACTTTTCTAGTTATTTTTCCTTTTCAAATAGGAACGAACAGGTATGTATAGTCAACAAGATTTGATAAACCTTTAAAAATCTTCAAATAAATACACTAAATAAAAATGTTCTTCATGAAAGAGTTAAATGGCATGGTACAGGCCTAGAAAGTTTGGCAGTCTTCTTACAAGTAATTTAAAAGTGAACACATTCTCCTTAGTGGTACATCTTAGCCTTTACAAAACTAATATGCTAATGAGCAATCATGGGGTAGATGGAACCAGAGATACTAAACCACAGTTCTGAGCTTTAGAGAAGGTAATCAGGGGCCACTGAAGTTCCATTCTGTACCCAGGTAGAGATCATGAAAAGCCTACTTTCTATTAAATAATCACCTTACTAAAAAGTAGCATCAGTTTAAGTTACATATTTTTCACTAAATATTTAAAACATACAAATAATAAAAAAAATCCCAATGTGAAAAATGAGGATAATGCATCCCCATTATTAAAATTCATGTTCTACATCTGGAAGAGAAAGAAACTGAGAAGATTATCTTCAAATTACTCAAAGTATTCATAGTTGGGATAGGTGCTTTGGTGCCTTTCAAAGTTTTTTTAGTTATAACTTTATTAATTTATATAAACTGCCTTTTCTTCTTTCCATACACTAAGAATTCCTTTCATTTTTAAATTTTGTGAGAGAGTGTTTCCAAAAGCAAAAATAGGTGGAAACTAGAATCACTGTGTAGTTAAGCAGAGCCAATATGGTCTGTAACACAGAGACCTAAATAGAGCATGGAAACTGGAGAGCTAGTTCTTCCTGGAGATAAAATACACTGGCTACATCAGGTCACTCATGTTTCCTGGCCCCATTTTCTCCAGTGGTAAAATGAAAGGATTCAGAATCATAAGGATCCTTCCAACACAAACATTAGATGAATTAGAATAGAATAGAATTAGAATAGTTAAAAGAAGTAAAATTCATACTCTGCTATTTATGAGATAGCCTGCTTAAGATTATAAAGAAATTGAAGGTTTTAAGTAAAATGGTCCCCACAGATTATACTCACATGCATGCTATCACCCTCTCTGACTTGTACTTTCTGTACATCCTGTTAACACTGATTTTCCGATATCTCAGTGACATTTTAGGGTCACAGAACCTTTATCACTGAATGGAACTTCAAATGGCCTCCTCAAAGGAAAGATAAAAAGGAAAGGTAGATTTTTGTAAAAAATGTAACTTTCGAATCACCATGGAAAAATCAATGTTGATAAGTGAGAAACACTGGAGAAATTTCTTTGTGGACAAGGAGCTCCTCTTTGTTAGGATTATCTGCAGAAGGGAGAACAGAGTTCTAGTAATGACATAAAGTCTACATAAAAGATTAAAAGTAGGTCTCTATTTACAAAGACCCAGATTTACTATCATCTCTACATACCAAGAGCCAGTGCTACCTTGCCATAGCTTTCCCTTTCAGGCACTGGAAAGAAAGGACTATTCGTAGAAGAAATAGAATACCTCCCCTCTTCCAATCTATTCCCAAGGGGCCAACAGAGATAGATGTTTTGCCCCAGCAAAGCCCCCATATAATTAGAAACATCCTTGCTTTATCTAAAATTAATATGGGAGATAGGAAGCCTCCTCTCTGAGAACAATAATTTCCTATCTAAAAATACACTCTAAGGCTAGCTTCATGATTTGGAAAATTGAAGGCAATGTAGAATGTGGCAGAAGAGTTCTGTTTTCGGAATTGTCAATCAGAGTTCAAAATATATTATTACTACTCCACACTCCACCACAGATGAAATGGCTGTAAAACACCCAGGTTTTATAGTAGGTCAGCTACAAATCAAGTCCTTTTCTTCTCTAGGTCTTCATTGGCACTCACAATTACTTGCTGGGCAGCCATAAAGAGGTTACACAGTAGATAATTCTAAAGACCCCTTTTGTCTTTTACATGTTGTAGTGTTAAGATGAATGACCCAATCCGTATCTGTCTTATTTCCATGCAGAAAAATTTTACACATCTTAAGCAACCAACTTAAAAATCAACTTTGGGGACATGACCCATTTGAAGATGGTGTCTTTCTGTTTTTGATGAATATCATCAGCATGCTTATTACTACCATAAATATATCATGAGGTCAAAATTATTATTTGGAGAAAAACAACAAATTACCAGTAGAATGATAAGGAAAAAAAATACTGCTTTTTCTTTACTACTAACAGAAATTTTACAATTATCTTGGCACTTTAAATATTCTAGTGAAAACATGTCATTTCCCCATTTCTCTCCAAAATTTTTCTCCTAGCTACACCCACACAAAATATACATGAAATTCGGGCCTCCCTGGTGGCACAATTGGTTAAGGAACATACTATGAAGCAAACAGCAGCCCCTGCAGCACGAGTTCAATCCCTGCCGCTGGCCAAGGAGGTGACCCACACGGCAGAGCAGACCACTTGTCTCACCTGCTGCTGCCCTCAGCAGTGTATTTCAGTACACCCGCCTGTTCTGTTCCCCACTCTGTCTCTGGTGAACCCTCTCACCCCCTGCACCTCTGGCCTGTATCCCAGTTCTTGTATTAATAAATAAATAAATCTTTGGTGTAAAGAAGACACATGAAATTCTACCACTTTTGTAATTTCTATGAGTCTGAAATTATTCAAAATCAATAGCTGATGTGTGTGTGTGTGTAAATGGGTAGTTTTGTTACTAGAAATAGTGCAAAGCAAAAGTCTGTTGATTTCATGAGACAATCAAAAAAGAATAAGTAAACAACCCTCTAAATTACTAAGAGTTAAATTTTCATTTCAGTCAAGGGATGCAGGAGCATATCAAGAGAAGAAATAATAGGAGGTGTTGGATATCCCACTGACATTTTGCGAAGTACTTCAATCCTTCTATGCCTCTGCTACCCCTATCTCACAGGGTGGTATCATATGCTTGCTGACTATACTATATCAGTCCTCATTGCTGTTATTTAAATTTGCCATTATTTGAGCTGCATTATTTTTTCATTAAAGGGAGGGATACATATGAAATATGATTAACTATTCTTCAAGTTTGTTTTCTTACCTACTAACTTTTTCAAGCTTGTGAAATTATCAAATTCACCTTATACTTTTATTGGGGGCACAGATTTAATCAAGAGATTTAGATAATAAATATAGCTATAAAACCCAGGAAAATGCTTCATAATAGAATTATAGACTAAAGAATGTTTTTATCCATTTAGCCTTTTCTATAAGGTGAGTTAACTGAATTCGTTAATCTATCACCTTAAAATTAATTTGGTTAATTCTGTAGACCTATTTTGATACTCAAAATGCTTAACAAAGTCTAATGGGGCATAAGTTTATATTTTGAGAAGAATATTTTGGCATCATACATAAAATATGTTTGATGAAAAAATATATATTCACAAGCAGACACTGAAAAAATAAACTAATAGTTCTTTTGAAAAAAAAAAAAAAAAAAAAAAAACAGGTGATTAATCAGGAATTCCATGAAATACAGATGATGAACACTGAGCATATGAAACAAATTTTAGAGTTTGACCAAAAAAAAAAGCATCTTCTATAAAACTGGAAATCAACATGTACTTATAAGTGATGCATCAAAAAATATTTCCTTATAATTTTAATGTTTCAAAATTCATTATCATTCTATCAATTTCCCATCAACAACAGTCTTAGGAAGAAAAGTGTTATTTTCTGGTTAAGATTCAGGTTAAGAGGAACCATGCATAACCCTCTCAAATTAAGTTTTACCCTTTAAATCTTAACACAGTGCATTTCAACATGGCAGCTGACTTTGTTACATGGAAAATGTATGTACAGACCAACAACAGTAATGATTCAAGTGGACAATTTTAAAGTCAAAAAACACCAACAGGAGTTGTATGAAAATTCAGTAAGACATTTTCTTTGCAACAGTAAAAGAGCAGGATTTTCTCGATCAGTGCCCTTCAAAGCTTCCATGTTTTCATCATTCAGCAAGTCTACTCACTTCCGATGGGTGTGGTCCAGGCCACTGTTCGGTATTGCTTCCAACTTTGCATTTTTCTGCCCACAGATATTTCCATAGCTGTCGTATCCTGACACTAGTCTCGCTGCTGCACCTGTTGCTACTGAAAAGCCACAAATAAATCCCTAGGGGGGAAAAAAAACAGAAAAAAAACATACAAATAAACCATTTCAATAGCAACAGTCACTACTTGATACGATAATGAGCTTCTTTTGTGTGTTGAAGGGAACAAAGAGCTATCTTTCTTATTGCAAACACTATTCCACTGTTTTCCTTGGATTGCACATGAGCAGCACAAAGAAGTCCACAGGGAAACACTATTTACTACTACAACAAAACAAATCTCAAGCTTTTACATCATGAGATTGCCTTTGCGTTTTATAATAATAGAAGCAGCTTCTCTGTAATGAACATCTGCTCTGTGCCAGGCTCTGTCTTAGGTGCTTACCATACATTATCTCTAATCCTCATGATGAGGAAACTGAGGTTCAAAGAGGTTAAATAAGTTGCTCAAGGCCATAGAAGCTAATAAAAATGAAAAACAGGATAAAATGAGGCTTTCTTTGTTAATTATGCTTTATCTAGTAGTAGAGGGGGTTCTGTTAAATGAACAACAGCAAGGGATTAAAAAAAATTCAAAGAAGAATTAAGTATGAGGGTTTTGAAGTATTAGTATTACTTAGTATATACAAACTCTGTTTCCTTCCTGCATTCATGCTGAACATGAGCCAAAGAAATACATGATGAAGAAGCACCATGTATGTCTTTAATAATGGAGACTCAAGGGCTGTAGGACAAAAGTCACTTCACTTCAAAGGACTGCTTCATCACAGTGCCAGATGCCAACTGGTAGATGTTTCAGAAGCTCATGTGCTTGTTAAGTCAACAAAACAATTAAAATACTCAAAACAGTCAACTGTAGGCTGCCAGGTATATAAACAGGAAGTAAAGTGAAACACTCCTGATAAAATGATAGTAGTAGGAGAAAAGATAGCAATAGGACAAAAGAAACATTCTTGGAACTTTGTCATTAAAACCTTCAGTTTTTGTTGTCATCAAGTTGCTAATGAAAGCAAAAATTATCATTGTTTAACTCATTACAATCAAGCATTGTGAGCAAGACTTATCTAAGCAGGTTCTAAATTTCAGGCCTATAGTGTAAACACTACTCACATGTAATGCCTTAGAAAAAAGTACAGCCCTCGAAATGCAGTTTCCAAAAAAAGGCTAGCAAACACTTTTTACAAAACAACCCCTCTACTTTATTGTGCAGGTCAATAAAAGGGAGGTGGACAATAGAGCACATAGCTCTAGCTGTTAAAAACTTCTTGAAGATACTATGCTTTGTAAGAAAGTAGACTTGGAGAGATTATTCCTGATTCCTTACTCTCTAGTTCTCTGATCTCTCTGCCAAGTTATTTCACCTCTCTGTACCTTAATTTACTTGGCTGTAAAATGGAGATAATGAGAATGTAGTTCATAGGCTGCTGTAAGGATTAAATGAAATAATTCAGTAAATTAGCAAGAACCCTACTTTATACATAGTAAGTGCTCAATAAACATCAGCTTTATTGTTATTAGGAATGAGAACATGTTGTAAGGGAAAGACCTTAGGATATGGAGTAACATAAATCTGTACTGATCATGGAATACTGATGACTCCATCTTTTACATGTGTGACATGGGACAAACGTGCTTAATTCTCTGTATTTTAGTTTACTCATCCATAAATTGAGGGTAAAAAAAAAAAAACCACATAAACTGCTGTGAGAATTACAGGAGATAATACATGCAAAGTAACTGTCTAGTAAATGTTATTGTCCTTCTGCCTCAAAGCAGCAGTTAACTGCTAACACTGGGGATAGACATGGCTGGTCAGTATCATAACACACATAACTACACCAGCATGCCATTTTAAGCATGTCCATCCTCAAATTAGGAAAGCTGCACTGAACAAAAACTGGAAAAAGAAGTTTTAGGAAGTTTAATGGCTCATCTTTC
Organism: Galemys pyrenaicus; assembly: GCA_019455555.1. Taxonomy (NCBI): domain Eukaryota; kingdom Metazoa; phylum Chordata; class Mammalia; order Eulipotyphla; family Talpidae; genus Galemys; species Galemys pyrenaicus. The sequence goes on along the minus strand of JAGFMF010012011.1, from coordinate 1,891,685 downwards.
AAATACGTTCTTGAACCATCACAGAGTAAAAAAAATGGGACTCTAAAAAGACCTGGATTCAAATCCTTCCTCCACCACTCACTATATGTGTGTGTGACTTTGATCCAATTACCTTAGACTGTTTTCTCCTCATTCCTAACACTGAGTAGCTGAATAATATCATCTATGTCATAGTCTACTGATGAGGACTAAGTGAGATAATGCACATCTAACCCCTAGCTGGTCTGGTATGTGGCAGATGATCAAAACTGAAAGCTGTTAATGATAAATCTGAATGTGAAAGTCAAACTAGAGAGGTTGACAACAGTAACTAAGGACTAACCAAACATCCCTTCAGTTCTGTATTTTAGAACAAAAACTTCTAAGAGAAAGAAGCTGAAATACTGCCAGTAACTTTGCTACCACACAGAAATATTCAGACCACAACTACAATCTTCTTTCACTACTAGTCAAAAATAGCAAAGCCCTGGCCTAATTAAAAGGTTATGTTCTTCTTTCACTTTTATAGAAATTTTCTTCTGTTTTGTAAGTGCTTTCTGTGAAAGATTCCTTTTAGTGGTGTCTGATTTCTCTTTCTAACTATTTCTTAACATAGAAGCTACCTCACATCCTTCTTGGATGTAGGCAGAGTGTAAATTATAAATGTTACATACATGTGGTAAAATGAGACACTACCATACTTTTACATAGGCCACTTAAACTTACATAGTCACTTCCAAAAATATGAGAGTAGAGACCATGAGAAGCCACAGGGTAGAAAGGAAGGAGAACAATAAGCTAATAAGATAGGGAGGAACCATGACTGTTATCCCAGGGTCTTCCCATATGGTACAGCCTGACAATGAGGAACTAGGCCAAATATAAATAAAAGTACCATCTTCTTTAAATAAAGAAACAAAAACAATTTAAAATTTTTAAATTACAGGAAGCAGTATAGTTTTAGAAGAGAAAGTAATGTGCTGCATGAAATTAAAATAGGGCAGAGAAGCTTTACAGAATACACTAATACAATGGCTGCATAGAGGAGGAGAAAGAGACATTCAAGAGAAGGAGATCACATCATTAAAGCAAATGATAAGGAAAGGTTTTATAAACCTATTTATAAGGGAACAATCACTAAAGACAAAGTAAGTCTATAAGTAAGAAGAGAACCAGGATCTTAAAATGACTGAGTTATTGAAGTGATTTTAGAAATTTTAGAACTGTTATTTTAAAAGAGGAAGGAGAAGCAGACAAATCTAATCACAAATAGGAAGTGACTCAAATCAGATAAAGGTATAGCTAGATACTGGATCACAGGCAAGGTCTGAAAACTACCCAGAGATTTGTGGAGATAGCCCTCTCCCAGAAATTAACAAAAATATTTTTTATAGGTAAAAAATACTCATTCTTTTTTCCCATCCAATACTACTTCCTTTAGTTCGTTACTTGACCTTCTTAATCAACACTTGGAGCCAGCATCCTAATGACTGACTGTCAATCCTTGGAGAAACACTTCCCTTCCCTTCCTCTCCTCAAACCCTGAGAAAGAGGTAAATGGACCCAACAAACAGAATAGGATTTGATGCCTGACACAGAATTAATACATGCAAACTAAGAAAATTAAGTATTTTTGTCAATCTGGCCAGATTACTGGATTTCTTTACAATTTTAATGAATTCATTTTTCTAAGAAAAAAGAAAGCAGAAGAAAACACGAATGATGGGAAACTGAGGTAATACCCACTCAATAAGCATTTATTCAGCATAAAAAATGCAAGGTGTGTTGTAAGGTAAAAAGGTTAAAATAATGCTTGCTCTGAAAGAATTACAATGTTCTCAAAAGAGAAAAATTATTAGGGCAAGAGTGAGCAAAATCAGAGACGCTCAGTTTCATTGGCAACTTGAGAAAGGAAAAAACACAGACAAGAAACACTGAGAAGTGAACCCAATTCTGCCACAAATACTTCTTATGCTTCTCTAAGCCTCATTTCCCTTATCTGCCACAAGGTTTGCACTGATCTATAGAAACCTTTCCTTTTCCAAAATCTTATGATTTTAAGGAAAAGTAGCTACCAGTAAAAATTTCAGAGTATACTTGCTGGAAGAAGTGTAAAGCTATTTGGGCCACTTCAGTGACTGAGAACTAAAACAGAGTAGATTAAAAGCAAGTAGATTTAAATGAACTGTAAAATAGTTAAAATGGTAAATTTTACGTTATATAAATTTTACCACAAAAAAAAGTAAAGTAAAAAAACTAAAGGATTTTACAGAAAGCATTTGTATCAGGTAACCTTAATTTGTGCATGCTGTACTTTCTACTCTATGATCCTGGCAAAGCACAGACTATTAACACAGGTGATTAAATACTGCAGTGGGTCCTTCACTTTATGCTGCATGTTCAACAATAGTTAATGAGGTAGAAACACTCTGGGAACTAGACTGATGCAATAAAGTAAAAAAGGCCCTTGAAAGAGGCCTGAAGGGACAACCTATATCTCCTAAACCCAGCTCTAGTTCAGATCATTCTCCATAATTTCAACTCTGCATTTCCAACTGCTTCATCTTGCAGACACATTCTATATTTCTAACTCATTTTTTCATTCTACATTTCCCAAGTCATTTTCCTTCATGCCGACACCCTATCTCCAGTTGCAGCATCCATCCTGTACTAGCCTGCACATGTAAGACACAAAGTGAGAAGCTCTTCAGCCTCCCCTCTTCACACCCTGGTCATTCCTAAGTGCACCAGAGGAGGTGGGAATACTAAACCATTTGCCTAGAGTATAAATACTGATTAGATCATATCTCATCATTAACATCGACTGCGAAGGCTATCTTTCTAAACAAGTCACATCTCTTCCTGTTCAAAAGGCTGGTCAGTTCCTATAACAGTGGGTCTCAACCCAGACTGAACATTAGAATCACAAAAATGAAATGAGAATTGAAATGAAATCAAGTTCACTGAGATGGGGCCATGGAACAAATATTTCTTAAAAGATCCCAGATGATTCTGATATGCATCTAGGACTGAGAATCACTTGTTTACTACCTTAATAAAAAAAAAAAAACAGATTTAGAAGTATAAGCTACCTGTAATTATTTAGAGCAGTGCAGGTATATGTCCTATAATTTCAAAATCAATGAAAGTTCAAGTGTAGAAGATCATAGCTTTAAGCAAGGTGGTAGCAATTTACTTTGAAAAACATCCTAAGTTCTAGACAATCCAAGCATGAAAAATCCTTATAAGCAAGGGAAGAAATAAGAGAGAAGTATAAATATTCACAAAGAGATGGCGTGTAAATAAAAAGATTTAATGATGAAGATGAGTAAAAGACAGTAAGATCCTAAAATACTTTTCAGAGCTAGAGCATATAAATAACAAAAGCAAAGAACTTTAAATAAGTATAGTAAATAAAGATATGGCTTGAGTATTAGGCTACAAGGCAGTAGAGAAAGGTTATTATGAAAGAAGGAAGTAACTGGGCCACCAAATGAAAAGAATATAGGCAGAGAGTTCCAGCTTCTATTTAACTTTGCCACTTATTACTAGAAATACATTCTTTTTTTTTTTTTAAGATTTATTTATGCATACAAGAACTGGGGTACAGGCCAGAGGTGCGGGGATGAGAGGATTCACCAGAGACAGAGTGGGAAGCAGAACTGGCAGATTGACTGAAATACACTGCTGAGGGGAGCAGCGGGCGAAGCAGGAGAGGTCTGCTGTGCCATGTGGGTCACTCCCCTGGCCAGGGGCAGGGATCGAACTCATGCTGCAGTGTCTGTGGTTTGCTTCATAGTGCATTGCTTAACCCACTGTGCCACCAGGGAGGCCCGCTACTTTTTTTAAAGATTTATTTATTTATGCACACAAGAGCTGGGGTACAGCCAGAGTCTCAGGAGGTGAGAGGATTCACTAAAGACAGAATGGGGAACAAAACAGGCAGATGAACTAAAGCATATTGCTAAGGGGAGCAGTGGGCGAGGCAGGAGAGATCTGCTGTGCCATGTGGGTCCCCTCCCTGACTGGTGCAGTGGATGCTTTCACAGTACGGTGTTCAACCCACTGTGCCACTAGGGAGGCTTGCCAGCAGTACTTTCTTAGCCTAGTCTTTAACTTTGTTATACCTTGTCTGTAAACTGGGAATAAAAACTACCTAATATGATAACTGGAAAATTTAATGAGACAAATGCATAAGTGAATAATGCTCAACAAATGCATGTTGAATGATTCTCTTTAAAATAAAACATAATGAAGTCAGGGGGCATAGAGAAGGCTCCCTGGTAGTGTGGGGTTTAGTCTCAGCGCTATCAAGCTATCACTGTCACTGTCTAAGTTTGATTCCCAGTCAGGGAGCAAACTCACATGATGCAGCAAACTTCTGTCTGGCCTGCTGCTCCTCAAAGCACTATCAGTAGATCGGCCTGTTCTGCTCCCCACTCTGTCTCTGGTAAATCCTCTCACCTCCTGAAACTCTAGCCGATGCCCCAGTTCTTTATTCATAAATAAAAGTAAATCTTTAAAAAAAAAATAAAAGTACATACAGTGGGTCTTTATTAACATCACACTGAAAGCAACAATATTAATTAAATATTATATACCAAGGCATTAAAATATTTCAGTAAACTAATAGATCCTTACTCTCAAATCACACCCACATCAACCCATTAACATTAATGATTGCACTTTTCTGCATTACTTTAGCATGGAGAATCAGAAGCCTCTGGGGTAGCAGGTATATATTTTTTATAAACATAATTTTGAAAGGTCAGCTGCTCTTTGTCCCAGGGTTAAATGGGAGGTGTGAGGGGAGGGGACTAATGCTGTTGGCAAAGAATCTTTTCCACACCCTGCAAGTATACTTGTGCATGCTGCTGAGTTTCAGTTGCTACTCAATGAAATAGACTCTTGAACAATATCTTTAAAATTCTAGGTAGGAAATGGATTACTTTGAGGTTTCCTAAATATCCTACATACTTAGGTTATAGCCAAAGGTTTGGTGAAACTGGGCTGTCTACAATTCTTAAAACTAACACTCAGTTTACTAGATTCATTCTATCTCATTAAAATGTACTGCTTTCTTTTCCTTGTTAGGAGCAGACTAATAGCTAGAATTATACTTGTTAGTCATGATTAGGGTTGTTCTGTGATTCTCACGTGACATTTGTAAGGTTGGAAGTTACATAGAGACACAGTAAGATTTTCCTATAGCAGGACCTCCCTGGTGGCGCAAGGGGTTAAGTCTCAGCACTATGAATCTATCCACACTGCTGCACAATCCCTGGCCAGGGAAGTGACCCACATAGTGCAGCAGACCTCTCCTGTCTTTCCCGCTGCTCCCCTTAGCAATGTATTTCATTAGATCCTCCTGCTCTGCTCCCTACTCTGTCTCTGGTGAATCCTCTCTCCAACACCCCATTCCTACAATTCTGGCCCATACCCCAGTTCTTCTCCACATAAATAAGTCATTAAAAACAAAACAAAACAACTGGGCTGGTTGCCAGCTCTGCCATTAACTGGCAGTGTAGCCTTGGAATGGTCATTTCCATCTCTGGGTTTGATCTTTTTAATCTGTAAAGGAGGCTGATAAACCATATGAAAATTTCCAAGTTCTTTTTCTAGCTCTAAACACCAGCTAGTTTTAAAACAGCTGTTTCCTATGCAGTGACTCTGCATCCCCAAGACGGATGTGTTGGAAACTCCTGCAGGGCAGAGTGAGTATGAAATTTGAATGAGCACACCCCCAGCACTCTGCACCAGGGATTCTGCTCCTCCATCCTCTTCACCCAGTGGAAAATCACCAGGTCCCTTGATCTCTAACTGAGAGATGCCACTCATTACAGAAGACACTGCCGGCAGCAGAGGTCTAGTATGGGCAGAAAGGGGAAGAAGCAGAGAGCTCCTTTCCTCTAGGAAGAACTAAAAAATGCCAGAACTGGAAGAATTATAGAGATCATCCAGCAACACTCTAATTTTATACAAAGAGCACCAACTCTCTAAGAGGAAAACTGACAGGACAGAGCTGGATAGCCACGAGGCTTGTGTCGGGCTGGATAAATACTCAGGACTCCTGATTCTATGGCCAGTGCTTTGCTCACCAGCCCGTCAACATCACAGATCACAGAAATTGTTGTTGAGTGATCTGGCTTTCTTTCTGGAGATCTAATCACTCCATAATTCTGACCTCGCTATTCATGTGGTTACAAAAATATAAATAATCAAATGGTACAAAAACCACTGATTTGTAGAGGAGATAAATAACCTGCTTCAATGGCATCCTAGATCTCCGGTTGAAATCAACCCAGGAGTAGTTTAAAAATCAGTCAGTCAATAAATAACAAACCCCCTCTTTAAGCCAACTCCCCATCATTCCCTTGGATCATGAGTTCAGGATCTGATCCTCTGGGAGACTTTCCTTACCATCCCAATGCAGAAGAGGATAAAAAGCAGTAGCCATGGTATGTCTGTGCAGCTGCGGTCCTCCAGTGGCTTCCATTCTCTTTTGGAACTCTAATTGAAAATACAAGAGAGTAGCAAAGATTAAATTCAGTTAGAATTGAAAAGCACAAAACACACCATTTATACCTACACATCCTATTTTTGCCTGACAAGTTTCTATAAACATGTAAGTTGCAACTCAAGTACCTGTCACCTTTCTGTGAAGTTAAACTCCTACCCTTCTTCGTGGTCAGACCAAATTCTGATACCAGAGCTTTTTCGGTATCCTACTAGAGTATTTATTTTGTACGCTGACTTGCCATTTGTTGAGCTGTGTCTCCAGCAGATTGTGAGTTTTCCTAGAGAATAGATCACTTTTCATTTCCCAGCATCTAACATGATGCCCGAGGGTTCATGATATGTACTTAGTAAGGACTTTTAAAAAATGAATAAACAAACGAACAAATTCTTCCAATTCCAGTCTTAGTGATAGTATTTTCTTTGTGTGCCCAGATGCTGGACCTAAAAATGCAGACTGTGCATTTCATATGGTCTGTTTTTCTATTCATTAAAGCAAATTCCTATTCAAGGGTAGAGCCTCCTAAGTCTACCAAGTTCAAGAACATAAAGCGAAATTAAGACATTTTTACAGACAAATCTGGGTAACTTCAAACCACCATTCACAGAATTTCATTTTGTTTCTGGAAAGTGTAGTTTCTAGATCAAACACAGAGATTCCCTAAGGAACGAGAGGCATTCTAAAAGTTAATTTACAAAGTATTGATTGGAATTCTGATTGCATTTTTTTTTATAGCAATAGTATTAGTTTCTCAAGTCAGTCTACCAATTCCTTTTAACCAGAATGTAACTGATATAACAGCCCTGAGCTTTTTTTTTTTAAAGATTTATTCATTTATGCATACAAGAAATGGGGTACAGGCCAGAGGTGTGGGGGATGAGAGGATTCACCAGAGACAGAGCCGGGAACAGAACAGGCAGATCAACAGAAATACACTGCTGAGGGTAACAGCTGCCCCACGTGGGTCACCTCCCAAGCCAGCAGCAGGGATTGAACTCGTGCTGCAGTGGTTGCTTCATAGTGTGTTGCTTAACCTATTGCGCCTCCAGGGAGCCCCCACCAAGGCCCAAGCTTTTTAATGAACAAAAATTTCTGAGCCCCACACCCTTTCCTAGGAGGAGCATGCAGAAAGGGGAAGAGAAGGTAGCCTTGAGAAACTTATGGGAAAAGTCATTACAAAAAGGCTGGTACCTTCAGTGCCTTTCAAAACAGGATCCAGGAAGCTATCTGGGGAAGATATGCTAGCAGGAAGGGGTACAGGCAGAAGGGGCAGACCATAAGGGAGCCCACTGGTATAATTAGTATTTAGAATACAAGCATGGGGAATGAGTTCTTAATCAGGTTGGTTTAGCTTTCCTTTAAAACAACAGTTTGTATCTATATACCTAACAAAAGCTACATATTCCTTTCTTAGGAGTTAAGCATATATTTGCAAAATTTTCATGAAAAGTTTAGGGAATTCAGGACCCAGATTAAGAATTTCAACTTAAAATATCTACCAATATTGAGGGCAGAGAGTTTGAGGTACTACCACTGCATCCTTATCCTTAAATTGCTAACTATACAAATGTCTTTTTCTTGTTTAGTGTCTTACACTGTTCAATTGTTCAACAAAAAACCACCACCCTTGATTGCTACCAGACACCCACACAAGAAACAAAAGAACACTAGTTACTCATGGGGAAAAAAAAAAAAACAACAAAAAACACCCCAAGACTCTTGCATTAAAAAACAAGAGTGGGTAAGCAGTTTTTTCCAAAGAATGGCATAATGAATAAATGGCTCCTGATATTTCCCTGGTTTTATCATTAGTTAGCTACATGACTTCAGATAAATCACTTCATCTTTCTGGATGGCAGGAAAGACTCCGATTAGATCTCTTGTGTTCCTTCCAACTCTAAAATCTATGATCAGGAATACAGTTTTGTGTAGAGTTTTGTTATGTAAGAAAGAACCTGCAAAAATAACTTGATACAATTTTTTTGTTTTATTCAAACAAGAGTGCCTGTATTTCAGAAGACACTTTTAGTATGAGTAAAAAATGCTTCTTATGTTAAATATTTTCAATCTCGCATAATATCCCTTACAGTAAAATATTTACAAACACAGGATTTGGATATCACTTTGAAATTCATTATACACACTGTATACACACACACGCACACACACAGTATGAATGGAGATGGGAGGAGCCTCATATTGATTTTCCACAACTATCTTCTAAGTATCGTTCCTTATACCAACATTCAGTTTGTTAATGCTTAAATTTCATCTACTCTTAAGCAGAAAAACACAAAGATCCAACATATCAAAAATTCGATTCAACTTCCTATGTGCCCTTTCTGGACCAAATATATAGAAAATCTTTCACTAAGTGCCAAATATATAGAAAATCTTTAATAAGGGATAAGAAGAGAGAGGTTAGAAGCTTCATGTAAAAAATAGTGACATGAGTACAAAGGCTTATTGCTTTGTCACTCAGATAAACAAAGCCTTTCAAGAGGAGAACACTTACTTCATAGGGCTATTCTACGAATTTAACGTGAAGATTCAAGTCTTGGTTATTATCATTCATCAACATACATTTTTCAGATCCTCTTCTCCCTATTGTTAAAAAATCCTTTTACCAGGTGAACTTTGCCATTAAAAACAGTATTAAAGCTACCTTCCCCTTTCTTTTAGTTAAAATTTTGATTTAATAGTGCCATATTTCATTTTAGCTGCTATTTCTAGTGCTATAAGTTATTGACTACTAATAACTAAATATTTTTCTCAAAGCGTTGTACAAATTGTATCTTCTATCTTTAAAACAAGCTCTCTGATAGAGGTATCATCCCTATTTCACAGATGATGTGACTTGGTCTCAGAAGTTAAATAATCAGCCCAAGATTTTACAACCATGCAATGAGAATTTGAACCCAAGATGTAATTGAGAAGTCAAATCTGATGAGAATGTCATTTATTTGCACTAGTCAGTAAAGAGCAAAAACCTCCATTATTTTTTCCTCACACTGTAAAATTTAGGAGCCAACCTGATAATTAAATATAAGTCAACCCTATAGGCACACGGAAAGAAAGTGAGATATTTTATGAACCATGAAATTTCTCAAGTGAGTCAGGAAACCTAACAGTTGAAAAATTTTAATGATTCTTTAACAGATCTAACCAAGTGGTTACTGGTTTTAATACTGTTTCTTCCAATTAAAATCCACATAGATGTAGTAGCAAGAGAAGAGTATCTTAAAAAGCACTTTTTGAAAGTGCTTTTTATCCCTTTCTTAGATTCTACATGAAATTAATAAGGCTGTCAATAAATATTAGCTCCCTTCTCCTTCATAGAATATTACAACTTAGGAACTAATAGAACCAAAGTAATCATACAGTTCTAGTCCCTTCCCAGGGAAGGGGAAGGCAGAGGCTTACTCAAGGACACACATTTATTTTATAAAACTTCATCTGATTGTAAAAACATTTCTGTTATTATGATATATTCTCAAGTCTCCTACTTAGTAAACAAGAAAACCAAGGTTCAGAGAAAATAAATGGAAAAAAGAATTTTGAAACCTAACTTATCAAATTTCAGGAAAGAGAAACTATAGTTAAGAAAATGCTAAAAGTTATACACACACACACACACACACATATATGGTAACAGAGATGAAGAATGTCTTTGTCAGATACATCAGTAAACAACAGCCAATGAGAGAACCAATAAAGTCAAAGATGAGTTAATGGAAAGTCCCCAAAGTGAAACACAACAAAAAATAAAAATGAAGATTTAAAACAGCAACCAAGAAGGGTAAGGCAATATCAAATGGTATAACATATGGACAACTAGAATTCTAGAACGAGACAAATGTATTTCTAGAATAAAGTGGAAATACTTGAAGAAATAACGACTAAGAATTTTCCTAAAAGAAATCAAAGCACAGATTCAAGATTTTCAGAGAATGTCAGGCAGGATAAATAACACGCACATACACCTAGACATTAATTTCAAATTGTTGGAAACCAAAGATAAAAAGATAATTTTGATAGGCAGCCAGGGAGGGACATCACATACAGAAAAACAATGATTAAGCAGACCTCTTACAGAAATTACACAAGTAAAACTATTGGATGACATCTTTAAATTGCTAAAATAAACACAGCATTAACACAGAATTCTATATCCAGATAAGAGTCTCTCAGATATGAAGACTTCAGACAAATAAAACCTAAGAGAGTTTATTGCCAGCAGACCTGGATTATGAAAAATGTTAAAGAAAGTTCTTTGGGTAGAATGAACATACCAGACAAACTTGAATAAAGGTTAAAAACCTTCCACAATAAAATATTTTTTAAAGTTTTAAAATAAAGTTGTGAATATATAACAACATTCACATTACAATTGTTTTTTTCTCACATTTATATTAAGTTAATAATCTAGAGGCAAGATTACAAATTTTAATCCTAGTACTAGGCCATAAAAAAAAAAATCTAGGCCTCCCTGGTGGCGCATCAGGTTAAGGAATGCACTATGAAGCATCTGCAGCACAAGTTTGATCCCTGGCCAGGGAGTGACTCACATGGCACAACAGACCTCTCCTGCTTCACCCACTGCTCCCTCAGCAGTGTGTTTCAGTCCACCTGCCTGTTCTGTGCCCCACTCTGTCTCTGGTGAATCCTCTTACCACCACCACCACACCTCTGGCCTGTATCCCAGTTCTTGTATGCATAAATAAAACAAATCTTTTTTTAAAAAAATTCTAAATCACATCACAGTGGACATCTACCTTTTTCATATATAACATATTCTTAACATTAGGGAGAAACAATGTTTAACATCTTCACACCCTTTCTTACCATTGCTCAAATAGATGTAAGAAAAAGTTTCCATCTTATCTCTTATAAAAGGCAAAGTACAGGCATTTATGTCACAGACTCCACATTCACTTTGAGCCCTAACAGCTAAACTCACAGCTTTCCAGTGAATTTGATATACTCTAGCAGGAATGTATATTTTTAAAGAAATAAACCTGTAAAAATTTTAAACTTAAATTTCTATGCTATTTTTAAAGAACATATGGTTGTTGAATAAATACATTTGTAGATGATAGTAAAACACAAAGGTTTGGCCAGTGATGTAGCAGAGCCAGTTAGGTCAAATTAAGTATGACTACAGGGCATCAGTAGTAACAGGACAGAAGGCCAGGTGGATAAAGGTAGGAAGTCAGTAAGGTGAGAAAAGATCTGGCTGGTGTGAATCTAGTTTACTGAATGAATTAAGAAGATGGAAAAAGATCTGAGAGGCAATAGCATCAATCCAGAGTTAAGACTACAAAAAGGTCTCAAATTTGGAGGCAGGTCAGGTCCAAAATCTAAGAAGCCAGAAGACATACTGGTGCTATATCTAATGGCAAAGACTGAAAGCTTCCTGCCCTCCTTTTGTTCTCTATGCTTTCTGTCTGTATGACTTTTTCATCATTAAGACTGAGGTGCAAAGCTTCCAAAAGACTCCTTTAATAGTAGTAGAATAACACCATCACCTAATGCTGTAAATCTTTCCTTAATATTCTTTTTTTTAAGATCTGAAAATAATGGAAAATGTACCACAGAATGGTTACAATCAATTTTGCTAAGAAGTTACTTGATTTTCAGACAACATTCTTAAGCATTTCACTGGTTCTTCAAATAAATACTAGCACCACATAAAGTTCCTGAGATTCAGACCCAGGTGAGATGGCCCCCTCCTTCACTCAGTTCTGGTTTAGTGAGAGAGAAGCAAGCTAAGTACTATGATAACTGTCATGAATGATGCCAAAACAGAGATGTGTAAAATCTCTGCAGGAAAAATGGAGAACCATGAAGCAAACACTTTGTGAGACCTGTTAAAATTACCTCATAAACTTCTAAAGCAAACACTGAAAAATGATTCTTCAGTGTCTAAAATAGAACTTGTTTTGGACCCAAAACTTACTAAAAATTCTTGGTAGCAATGATGGCTAAATATGTTCTGCCAAATAAGAATTATTCAACTCAGAAATGCTTAGCAGTATAAAACAAACAGAACATTAAACTAGCTTAAAACAAACCTAAAAATCAGCCATTTCTCAGTTTATATCCATTAAGTTTTTTTCATAAATATACTAAAGATTTCATGGTTGCTCCAAGCAGGAAGGGGTCTTTCAGTCTTGGAACTGAAAAAAAAATCTTGTTTTTCTGACAAAATTAGCACAGGGCTATGCTTACTAATGTACCAGAATAATATTTCCATGTTGATGCTGTTGGTGAGTTTCTTACCAACAGGAAGAACTATCTGGATACATACATGGAGAGTAGCAGCAAGTTAGAATTTCACATGTTAAACAACTACAGATTCCATTGTCATTTCCCTAGAGAAAGTCACATTCATCTATATTCAAAGCAACAATAAATGGCAGCTTGGAAGCCTGGCTGGAAAGAAGTGGATTATAGGCAGGTTAGCCCTGCAAATAAATGACAAACTAGCATCTATTTTAAGACTATTTGGGGCAATAGTTCACAACTATATCGCTGCTCATATTTCCATGTTTTTATCAGTCACGTGGTATAGCATAAGCATTCATTAAATAAGTACTGAACATAAAAAATGGAATCAAGGTTATCCTTAGAAGGTCACAGATGCGGGCCAGGTTAAAGATGGCAGCTGTGGCAGGTTCCAGAGTCTCTAGGCTGTTGGGTCAGGCCTGGCCCCCACTGGGGCAGCCTATGTCGAGTGGTGACCAAGGCAAAGAGGGCTCAGCTAGCATGTGGAAGGCTCTCACCTACTTCGTCACGCTCCCTGGGGTGGCAGTGAGCATGCTGAATGTTTCCTGAAGTTGAAACATGCAAAGCATGAGAGACCCAAGTTCATTGGCTTTCCCCATCTCCGCATCAGGTCTAAGCCCTTTCCTGGGGAGATGGTAACCATATTCTATTCCACAATGCTCATGTGAATCCATTGTCCACTGGCTATGAAGATGAATGAAGAGAACCTGGACCATTACCTAAGCACGGCACTAACCTGGACCATTACTCTGCATGCAGACCAGAAAAGTGTATGGGACCTGAAGCTCATCTCTTTACGTGTATCCAGTGTGGACCATTATACTTATCTCCCATCTCTGCTTATAGCCAGGAGATGGCTTAAATAAATAACTTGATTGGTTAAAAAAAAAAAAAGGGTAAAAAAAAAAAGTCACAGATGCATGCCTGCATTCCTATAGGCCAGCAACAAGGAGAGTTAAACGGGTAGGTCAGGAATCCCAATAACCTGAAGCCTACCCCCTAGTGACAACCTACGAAGGCCATCATTCACGTGTACCTAGATCCTAAGAACTCAGATCCTAGCCCTGCTGCCTTTCCCAGATTCTAGTGGAAGGCCGATTATGCCTATGAAGGTCAAAGCAAACCAGATGTGGGTTCTCACCTAGCAGATTCCTAAATCCTTTAAAAATGTTAATGATTTATTGCATCTCATTTTCTCCCCTCCCCAATTTTCCTCTGGAACCTCCTTGTCTCTGCTTCCTGAGTAAACAGACCATTTCCAAACCAGTCTCACAACGCCAGCACCTCCGCTGTTGCTTTCAGTGTCTTCACCACTCTTTGGCACAGAAGCAGTCCATGTCTTATAATGGTCCAACAATCTTTTGATTGTATGATGGTACAAAAGTAACCAATAGAAATAATATTGTTTCTCAAATTTGGAATTTTGATCTTTTCCAGGGCTAGCAATAAGTGGAATACTGTGAAGCTGGGCAGTGGCAACAAAGCCCAGCTGCCAGTCAGTCATGTGATCACCAGGGTAAACAGTGCTACTCTACAGACTGTTTTCACTTGCAGTACAATATTCAATAAATCACATGGGATATCCAACCCTTTATTAAAAGCAGGCTTTGTGTTAGATGATTTGCCTAACGGTGGGCAAATGCAAAGTGTCCTGATCACATTTAAAGTCAGCTAGTGAGCTCAGTTAGAACATCTGTAAGTGAGATGTGCTAAACACTTTTTCAATAGGATAGTTTTGATGACACTGTGTTTATCTGGATCCTGTCACAAGGGGAGGAAAGTTTGTGATCGTCACTGAATGCATCTCCAAGATCATGGCTCCATAGGCATTTGTGTGATTTAAGTACATACTGTAGCAAATGTTGACTTATCTGTGAGTACTTTAGTTTGTTCATGTGAACCTGTTTTACACAAAAAACCTACAGTATTAAAGACAGATAGTCATATACCCCAAATCCTCAAAGCGTCCTCCAAGGACATACTGCTTCATTAAATTCTCCAATATGCTTTTATTTGTGCAGTGTAGTAACGAAAGAATAAAAGAGCTGATGTGTATCATTTTTGCCACAATTTTCAATAGAGTGAGCAAACCTGATGAAGTTGGTTAGCAATAAAAATGGAGGTTTTCAGCCTTCTGTTCACAGCACCTGCAAATAAAATCTTGTAATAGGATTTTGAAGGATATCACCTGTCCTTTGGGAAAGCTCTGTCAAAGATTTGGAGTACATAACTACAGAGTTACCATAAGTAATCCATCTCATTTGCTAAGTCTGGTGATGGCAATTCATATTTGAAAGGTAAAAATAAAGGCATGATTTTAACAGGCAGTTAAAGGTAATAAGACACATCGAGTGGAAAGATACAGTCATCTGTGTCCAACTGCTTTTCTTAGTTCATGAACTTTATGCAAAATCACAAACATTCATCCGTTCAAGGAAAAAAGGGGAAAGTGGCAACTAGAGAGACTTTTAGAAAGTCATGCTGATAGATCACGGTGAGATATGTCTTCGATGCCTTCTTCCTCCAACAGCCCAAAAAAAAGTAACTATGGGCCTCTAACAAGGTTTTCCTTTATATATCAGACTTCTCAGTGATTGTCTTTCTCAAACATGAGTACATGGTAATTTACTGGGCAGAGGTCAAGTTCATTCTGTTTTGCAACATACCTAATAGCATCATTTACCTCTGCCATCAATGAAACAAAAGCAACATTAGATAAACAAGTCTTGCACTGCAATCTTCAAACAGCATTTCTAACATCTTTCTTCTGATGCAGCGGTAAGCAATGTTTTCAATTAAAAATTACTATCAATATCATTTTGTATGAGCTTCATTTTCCCCATCCTATTCTGTAAGTATCAGGACTTCTTCAGTATTTGATTTCACCAAGGACAGACTGATAGGGCCAAAGCTTTACTTTGCAACTCCTATCTGCTGCAGTACAGCCAGTTTCCACACTGCTAATGGGTTTATTGACTTTTCTTGCTGTACTGTAACCAATTTTTTAAAGCAAGAATTCATAAGTAGTCTATATAGGTCACCTACTCTAATCGTGCTCCTTTCCATAATGGAACAGGTAAGAACTGACTTTTTATCTATGAAAACTGTCCTTGACATATGGAGAAGGAAAATAAAGATTACAATGATAACATAACATATGGGTGGGTGGAAAGGAGTAAGTTTGTTGTAAATCCAATTCAAATATTATCTTTGCCAACGAAGGTGTTTTTAGTTCATAGCAATGGTACACACATACATGTTCAGTTCTGGGGCAGTGCCAACAATCCTTGAGTGACCAAATCCCTATTCCAAGCAAAAAACAAATTAGGAATGCCCAAAATATGGATCAAATTTCCTTATGTATTTAAGTACAGATACATGGTAGTTATGATTTCACATTATAATTATTTGCTTTCCCAGATGATGAAATTCTTGAGAATAACTTGCCTGTTTTATAATTTATTTTATTTAATTATGCATACAAAACTGGGGTACAGGCCAGATGTGCAAGGGTGAGAGGATTCACCAGAGGCAGAATGGGGAGCAGAACAGGCAGATCTACTTGAAATATGCTGCTGAGGGGAGCAACGGGTGAGACAGAAAAGGTCTCTTGCTGCAGTGGCTGGCAATAGCACTTTGACTTTAAACTCTGGGCCACCAGGGAGACCCCTGTTCTATAATTTAAATGAGGGATAAGCATTGTTTGTAACATACAGTTAAACTATTTAGGTGAAAGTCTATACTAAACAAAACAATGTGTACAGAATCTTCTCCTAAGTGATTGAACATATAATGTTTGTTCTTCCCACATTGCTGCATACTTGGGGGCAAGGATTTGGTTTCAGTAACTACTATATCCCCAGAAGATGAACAGTATCAGATACACTGTAGGTGCTCAGTAGATTTATTTAATGAATGAATGAACAAGGCTAGCTCTCTTACCACTTGAGTGATCTACTATTAGAACAAACATCTTATTGCCTCTCCTACATGAGATAATTTCTCTAAAAGGTTTTTTATTGCATTATAAGTTAGCTCCTTTTCATAATATGGGGTTTTCCCAAAGATGTTTATTAGCAGGTTCTACGAAAAACAACAACAACACTACTGAGCTTTAAATGAGTTTTGAAATGCTGACTAAGTAAATCTAATCTTTCAGGCAGGACTTACTTCTCAAGTCTTTATTGTGAGACTCAGCAAATCTTTTTTCGTCACCAATCCACTGGGAGATGTGAATACAGACCATGTTAACCTCCCTCACACCATATTTCAGGAAATCGTAAGGACTCATGGTCCTTATGAATGCCACATTTCCTGAAAAACACTTTAAGAATTAAAGGTTGATAAGACTGGCTAAGACTCTGGTGAAACTAATAACAATGTAAATTGGCTAGACAGTTTGAGAAGTAATTTGGTGATATATTTCAACAAACCAAGGAAATCAAAGACATTAAAATAGCTCTGTGTGAGATGCTTAATACAGTGTTATTATGAGGGAAAAAATTAGAAATTAACTATCTAATAGTATAAATAAGAAAATGAAATATTAAGCAACCATAAAAATAATTACAAATAATGCACAGTAAAAATGATAAAACCATGTCAAAAAACATGACATGAAGGGCCCTCCCTGGTGGCGCAGTGGGTTAAGCAACGCACTATGAAGCAAACCGCAGCCACTGCAGCACGAGTTCGATCCCTGCTGCCGGCCGGGGAGGTGACCCATATGGTGCAAAAGACCTCTCCAGCCTCGCCTGCTGCTCCCCTCAGCAGTGTGTTTCAGTGCATCTGCCTGTTCTGCTCCCTGCTCTATCTGGTTTCTCTCACCTCCCCACACCTCTGGCCTGTACCCCAGTGCTTGTATGCATAAATACATCTTTAAAAAAAAACAACATGACATGAAATTGTATCTATGCTCTCATTATAAAACTGTATAAAACAGTATATGCAAATATATAAGCATTGAAATAGTGTGGTTTTTAAATAGTTTTACTTATAATGATTTTTCTCACCTTTACTTCCATTAATGTTATTTAATTACGGGAGAAGTAACAAAGAAGAGTAATATTGTCTCCCATTTCTCCAGATAATTTTTCTCTACATCCTCAGTAAAATGTTAGCCACAAAGAGATGCAGAAACCACCGGAAAATTCTATCTATCAGATAGTCATTCTATCCGACATTTACTAACAGATCACAATACTTCAAACTTCACTAGAAAGCTGTAAGCTAACAATCATTCAGCATGATCAAGATTTCTCCTGAAGAATACAAAATTGGCAACATTGCTGGGCCAATACATTCTAATAGCTATTAGAGGAAATGCCCACTGCAGCTGAGACAACACAAACCTGGGTTTGAAACCTAGTTTCTCTTATATGGCATGACCAGCTGACCTGATCTCCCATTTGTAAGGTGAAGATGATTAACTTTATATTGTGCACTGTTGTCTTCAAGATTAAATGATTTTAAAGTAATGCTCCAAACTAGGACCAAGCCCAAATGACTGTTAACACCACTTCACAACAAACTTCCCTATGAAATTTTCCCTGTGAAGTATCTAGAAAAGTGAATTCTTAGAAATATTGATCCCAAACATTTTTAAGTTGCTCCCATATTGTACAAATTCTAAGATGTGCACATAAAAAGGAAATACAAACAGGAAAAATGAATGAATGTAGTTGTATAGATAATCATGGAAAATGTAAATAATAATTTCATAGTAACTTTCAAATATAATACAATGACTTTCTATATCTTAAATTTTTAAAAAATATTTATTTATTTATGCATACAAGAGCTGGGGTTCAGGCCAGAGTTGCGGGGGGTGAGAGGATTTACCAGAGACAGAGTGGAGAGCAGAATAGGAGGCTCTACTGAAATACACTGTTAAGGGGAGCAGCGGGCGAGACAGGAGAGGTCTGCTGCGCCATGTGGGTCCCCTCCCTGGTCAGGGATCAAACTTGTGCTGCAGTGGCTGGTGATAGCTTGATAGCATTGAGACCTCAACCCCTGTGCCACCAGGGAGGCCCCTGTATCTTAAAATTTTAAAGAGAGTTAAAGGAAACTTCAATTCTAAAACTCAAAGTCAACCAAACTATTATTATTTATTTTAGGGGATGATGAAAATATCCTAAAATTGACTGTTGTGATGTTCACATAACTGTGTGTATAACAAAAACTCCTGACTAGTGCACTGCACAAGACTGAACTGTATGGCATGCGAATTATATCTAATAAAGTTGTGTGAAAGTAATTACATATAAAAAACATGTTGATTTCTACTGATAATTTGACTGACTCCATACTTTTTCTATACATACATTATGTATATAACAATGTAAAAGCATAATAGTCTCAATATGTAATGAGTTGGATAATGAAATTTAATAAAATGACATTTTTCTGAGAAGTCAGAAGTTTTACCAGCCCAATGGACACACAGGTCAAGGCAAAACTAGTGTGATATGAACACAGCTACACAAAGACTGTACCTGTCAGGAAAAAAAGGCATTGGACAGGGCAGGTACACACGCCACTACTATTTACTCAACACCTATTAGAGGCCAAGATCTATGCTCAGGCAATTATACTGAAAAGTAATAGTCTGAAAGAGAAATAGTGACGCTGTCCTTCCAAATTATCTTGGGGTACAGGTGGCAGGGCAGCTGACAGTTCAGGCCACTGAGCTACTGTTTGTGGGTCATTCAGCCTTCGCCACTTCATCTGATTCCATGTTATCAGGCAACCTGACTGTCCTCTGGCTTCCACAAGTTGACAAGTAGTGCGCATAACATAACTACAGACTATGGAAAATGAAGCAGTAAAACAACAGTTTATTACTGCACTCTCCAAGAGCCTGGATGAATACACACAAATCTGTTAACAACTGTTACCTCATGAGGTAGGCTCAGAAATTTTTTTTTAATTTATACTTTCCATATCTGTACTAATTTTTTTTAATAACCATACTGCTTTTCTATTAAGATCATAATAAATATGATCTTTCTTAAATAATAATTGGTTTTACTTAATACTAGCCAAGCTGACAAAAATTGTCTGGTTTCTATGTCAGTTTAATAAATTAGCCTCCTGAGTTGACAAGTGTGTGTTGACTTTGGTTTATGTGACTCTTTTTTTAAAAAAAAAAATTTATTTTTTTATTTATTTATGCATACAAGAACTGGAGTACAGGCCAGAGATGTGGAGGGTAAGAAAAGTCACCAGAGACAGAGCAGAGAACAGAACAAGTGGACTGACTGAAATACACTGCTGAGGGGAGCAGTGGGTGAGACAGGAGAGGGCTGTTGCACCATGTGGGTCAGCTCCCTGGCAGGTGATCAAACTTGTGCTGCAGGGGCTGTGGAGCGCTTCATAGTGCTGTTAGCCACCAGGGAGGCCCCTATGTGAATCTACTTTAACAAAAGGAAGCACTCTAAATATACTAGCAAATTTAAGTTTCTGAGCTTCCAAAGTCCCAGGGTTTGGTGAATTTTCAGGTCAATAATACTTCCTGGCAGCCATCAGTGAGCTTCCTTGGTAAAACCTGAACCACACCAAGTGCTGTACTCTCAAATTTTATAAGCAGAAATATTAAAGGGCTATTATTTGGAACCCCTTTGGACAATTTCTCCCATAGTTTCAGCATAATTTACAAACTGGCAGCTCCTGAACCTACATAATGACCGCAGTTAGCGAGGGCTATGTAAGCTACACCAATCTCCAGGATCCTCTTCTTCTCCATAGATAGATAAGAACCATGAGGAAACCTTAGGAACATAAATCCTGAGTATAGCCTGGCCCTAGAATATGATCCTATGTCCATTTCCTGCCCAAGGTTTAAAGTGAGAGGTCTTAGTGGTCTGTAGTAGGCACCACTGAAATGGTGCCAACATTTTAGGATCAGAAAAAGTGGTTCCTCGGCTACCCCAAGGTTTATCCAACTGGTTCTCTCCAAGGGACTGCTGGGCTGGAGAATATTATATTGTCACAAAGCCCCAAAGTCTAATTCTCAGTAGAATCCAACTACTACAAATCAAGATTAAGCATTTATGTCTGAAATGGAAAAAGAGTAATACAGGGGATCCAAGCATCAGATGGAGAGAAAGAAAAGGTACAGATTTGTCACTTTTGTGGCATTCCATGGTATATATGCCTCCACTGTGCAGGATTCCCTGGTCACTTTGAGACATGCGTTTGGCCCCATTGTCTGCTACAAAACATCACTTGGGTCACTTCACTGCTGGCTGGACACAAGTCTTCATGCTCTCACACATTACCACCCCACGCTCCTACTCCATGGCTGATCTTTCTGGCGATCAGACTTACGAAAACTATTATAGACAGTAATGAACAGATTCAAAAGAACAGAAAACATAGATGAGAATGTAAATAATTATACAGAGACAGAGGAAGATAGTAAATTACATGCACCACTGACAACAGTACTGTGGGCATAAGAGAAGACACGAAGGAAAAGTGCTCTGCTCTGGTCTAACTGTTCTTTTACTGATGCTAAGTGTTTGCCGAGCAACATTCCCCTTAGACCTGAGCCAGTGTATGACTTTGTCCCCAAAGAGGCTTCTCCCAACATAGGCCCCAGTGATCCCACAGGGCTCTTTCTACCCCAGAGACCTTTTGCAGGTCCAGCTCAAGGTACTCTCCATGATACAACAGAGTGGACTTTATTTTCAAGGATCTCTATTTTATGCTTCCAGGGAAAGGGAAACTGGAGTAGATTCTCACCAGTGGAAATCTCTAAGTGTTTTTTTCAGCATGCTCTGCCACATCTGTGCAAGTATGTGCTGCAGATGCTTGCACCAGCTCATGAGAGCCAACAATGCCCATCTCTTTGTAACTCCTGCCCACCAACTTCACCCTGGGAGCCTAAAACCAGACTATCCACTAAGGAAGCAGATCTCAGCTGGTTGTACATCAGATCTCAGGAACCCTAAGTCAATAATACAGTCACAATGTGCTTTGACACAGAGGATCTCATAAACAACTGGCAAACAGATGGATGATGTCAGTATAATGGAGAAATCACACTAGCTCACATGCAATTTTTCCCACATGTTAAGGTTTCTAAATAATCAGCCACAGTTTTCTCGTGATAACTACAGGAAAATAGCAAAAGACCTTACAGGGGTAGAGCACATAGAGGTGGCTACAAAAAATCTACCTAAGTGACTTATTTTCATGCAGTATCTTCTTCAGTGGCTTCAAAAATTAATATACTTTCTTTCGAGCTATCTTGCAAAGCTGCAAAGGCAGATGAGGAAATTGCAAAGACATTTCTCCCTGTATTTAAATAATAGACTAATTAAGAAGGCTATATCCTGGATCAAATTTTAAATTTTGATGAAAAGACCTCTATTAGAAGCCAACACTTTCTGAGACCTACTTCTCAAGAGAGAGAGATCATGAGCTCCTGGGTTTAAGGTTACAATGAATTTCTTGACTGTGACACTGGGTCCCAACATCAGTAACCCACAGTTTTTTCTGAGTCCTTCTATCAGGACCCCTGGTTATGAAGTACCTTAGTTTTAAGCCTTCTGTCCCAATTCTTCTTTTTCTCACCAGCCCTTTGTTTTCAGTGCCAAACTGATTTTGCACCTGAGGTTATTTTATCTTTAAGTTGTTGCTCAGGTTTTCGTTTGCTTGTGTTTTCTGGGTTTGCCTGTGTGGTGTAGCAGGAAAAGCATCTGTATACCTCATAGAACCACTGGGTCTAAAGCAACCAATTTATCACAGTGGAGTCCACTTGAGATTTGAGATTTTGTTAATCCGGTCACCTAATAAACATTAAGTACCTGATATCAAAGAGTTTACGATTTAAATACTGGAAAGTTTAAATCACTTATCATAGGTGAAGCAGAGGAATGCCTGCAATGAAGAGGATGCAAATTCTGAAGTATATTCAAGTAATGAGCTTGAACACTCAAGTTCCATGGTCTTCTGATAATCTCCTGCACAGCCTGCTCCCACAGCCTTTCCTGCTCTGTAAATAGTAATTCCACTTATCAGGTGTCAGACTAAAAACCTTCTGGCCTCTCTCACACCAAATATCCAACTCATTAAGAAATGCTGATGGCTCTACCTCCCAAACATGTCCAGAATCTGACCATTGCTTGTCACTTCTCCATGCCTACCACCCTACTACCTTGATGGTAGATCACCATCATCTCCTGCAGTTTGGTGCAACAGACTTCAACCTGCTTCTATCCTTGTCCCCTCAAATACTCATTTCAATAAAGTGAGACCCTTTTAACTTTCAGAAAGTCAACCCTCTGCTCAAAAGCCCACATTTTTCAACTTCACTTAGTACAAAAGCCATCGGTTTTATATAATGCTTACAATGCCCTGGACGCTCTAGTACCTGACCCAACTCTTCCCTCCATAGTCTCCTCCAACCACTCTGGCCTTGCTGCCCCTCCAGCCTCTCAGCTTGCTTCTAAATCTCTTGACTTTTGCAATGGCTATTTCCCTCTGAAATGCTGCTTTCTATAGTATCAAGACAGCTTGTCCCTTCCCTTCCTTTAGGTTTCTGTTAAAATGTCAATCTCAGGGTTTTCCTCATTGGTGTAGCAAGAATTGCACCCATGTTTGCATACACACACACACACCCTGCTTCCTTTCTCTAACTTACTTTTCTCCACAGCAGCTTGCATCTTTGTCTACTAATCTGTATATATTTTACTCATTTGAGTATCTGTCCTGTCCACTAGAAAAGAAGCATGGTGTTCTCTGTTGCATCCTCAGGACCCAAAATAGTTCCTGGCACATAGAAATGTTCAATAACTACTTACTGAATGAATGAATCAAGGCCACTGCCTGATGTGATAAAGGAGGTGACAGATGATGAGACTTGAGGTTATGGCCTTCATCATCACAAATTTAAAGAATACTGGGAAGAAAGTGAAGGAAGCACTGCACAGAAGTTTATATTAAAGCTGACATATGGCTAGGGTGTAAAAACTTGTTCAAGAGAGTAACTGTGCTGCTTCCTCAGATCAAGGACTCTTGGAACTAAAGGGCTTTGAGTGGCTCAACTTGTCAGACCCCCCGCCAGAGACTCACAAGATTGTTCTTCCATGATGTGACAAGACACTGAACACACCAAAACTGAAAGCTATGGGGTGGGGGTGGGGGTGGGGTAAGGGTGGGGGTAGGGGGACAGGAACACTGCTCATAAGACCTAGGAAATAGAAATATTTTGACACAAACTGGGTGTGGGTTAATCAACTACATACTGCATTCATTTTCTAACCAGTCCTCACATTCAAAAATCAGAGAATCTTAAAAATCAGTTACAAAAGAAATTCACAGTTTTATAAAAGGATTCACACTTTCAGTGACTGTAGTTGCTGTGAAGCTCATCCCTCAGGGACATACCTGAATTATCAAGCATTTGTCCCAAAGCGTGGCTCACATTTTCATGAGAAAATTCAAAAACTTAAAGCAAAATTTGAAGAAGTCAATATCCATGACCTTCTGAATATGAATTTACAAAGCTTAGAACAATCCTAAAATTTCTGACATGTGTTCAACTCTGGATCATATTTTCCATCCCTGATGGCTATGAAAACATTCTTTTTCATGAAAGGACTAAAATCAACACTGGAGCTATCATCTGTGTTATAAACCTAGGCTCATGACAAATTAAAATATGCCTGACTCACTAGAGGGAGAGAGAGGTGAGAATGGAAACAAAGGGGGCAGGGGGCCCAGTGGCTTACAGTGACGGGCTATGGGTGTTTTAGTGGTGAGTGTGGTGACATATACCTAAGGAGGTTTGAGTTTATGCCCCTAAATCATAGAGTGTTGTGAACCAACAGTACCTCAATAATATGAGTTAATTAAAATAGGTTAATTAAAAAGGTTAATAGGTTAATTAAAAAGAAATACCCTGGCTAACATTTACTGTGCTTACTATGTACTAGGGACAATGTTAAGACATTTATTTGCAATTTCCCCCTATAATCTCACCAATCCTCTGGGTAAATGCTACGAAATGAGAAAAAAATCAGAGCTCTGAGCTAATTTTCCCAAGATTACTTGCCTGGTCACTGGTGGTACAAGAATTTGAACCCCTTTCTCCAAGTTCCAAAGTCCAAGTCCCAAAACTTTCTATCCTTCCATTAAGTACCATCCCTAATTTCTCCAGGTGGAAATAAAAATCTCTTCCATGGATCCACAGACCACATAATTTCCTTTTAGAGCTCTTATGCATCCTGCCATGTACATAAGTAACTACAAATGTGTCTATTGTGCCCATTACATTCAAATGCTTTGAGAACAAGAATAGCTAAATTATTATCCTTCATAACCTGTACCCATGATAATTACCTGGGAGCAATATCAAGTGTCTGTCAAAGAAAATCATGTTCAGGGAAATTTAGACTTCTACCTCACTCTTTCAGTTGTTCACACACACACACTTCAACTAGAGCTAAAAAGAATTTCACACAGCACAAAGAACACAGGTTTGAAAGTTAGGTAAATTTGTTTACAAATCCTGGCACTACCCTAAAGAAGCTACCATTGACCTAGGAGCAACTCACTTAATCATTGTGTTCTTAATTCTTCCTCTAACTTTGTGAGATTTACTAAGTATAAAATGAGTAACACTTTAGACAGCAAACACCTAATAGTTATGTGTTACTTTTATTTGACTTAACATGTTATTAAATCCTGGACATGAGTGTTTGTTTTATGCCCAACATGACAGGGCCTCCTAATCTCCATGCTTTAAAAAGATCAATGTTTCTACAGGTGGATGGAACACATAAAACACTTAGATAACAATACCCAGGATAGTATATGATTAAATGCTAAGTGTTCAGCAAAAGGGAGTGATCAGCGTGAGCAGGGAACTCCCGGTCAGCAACAGCAGAATAAAGTTTCTCATTTGAAAGGCCAGTATGCCTCCAGTACAATTCTTACATAGTGGACAAAGGTCAGATGAGCAAATTGAGGGCAAAGTCCAGAAGTGGGAAAAGCAAAAAGAACTTTTGTGTTGCTTATAGGGAAATATCCAGTAAAACGAGAATTAGTTGTTTATCTAGTTTATCTAATGAACGCATGAATGAGTTTGCTATAATGAACATAAACAAAATCTGACATGCCCTACTTTTTAGTTTTAGTCACTATTTTTATTCCTCATATCAATGTCACTATTCCTACCCTCCACTGTCTTTTATCAGTGCAATGTATGCAGTTTGCACAGGGAAATGTTAACTTAGGGAACTATCATATTCACTCACATGTGACTGTGGGTATGGATAAAATGCAGAAGGTTCAGGGCTCAGGGTTCCTTACAACTTACAAATTCTGGTTGATGTCTAAAGACCATCAAAACCAGGAAAAGGAATTTATTACTACTATTAACAACAAAAAATTAGACACATTCTGTTGAGGAAAAAAAACAGCAATTTTAAAGCAGTGGCAAATTGGCTAATGAACTATTATATTGATATGTCAATGGTATAAACTATTACTTCTGTGATGGCAGATAGAGTCAGAAAACACAGAAGAAAGTAACACTTTTTAGTAATGGACTCACATCTTCAAGACTCCTATTGCTTTAATACAATTCACTCAGTTGTAATTTTACACAAATCAACTACCATGAAATGGCCTAAAAGTCCAGCATTCAGAATTTACATATGGATTTTTCAAACCCATGAACACCTGATTGAACAGAACTGAAAAAATAAAAAGGGAAAAACCTCACTGACAAATATTAATAAAAACAAAATGTAATCCACTCATCCCATATGAACTATGTTGACAATAAGGTATATACCCATACTTCTAACTCATCAGCACTATAGGTCTGAAAATAAATGTTAGTTGTCTTATTCTAATCAAAATTGTCTATAAATATCAATAGTTCAATTCAATTGAAGAAAAAGCTCTCTTAAGAATTATGAATTATCACTTGAAATATAGGAAAGAAAATTAAAAGTTAAACATGCTGGATGAAATTATTTAACATATTTAATGTGGTATAAAATAAATTTTTCTTTTTACTGTCTAGTTTCATGCATGTAAACCAAAAGTATTAAGTTTGCCAGTGTCCCTTAGCAGATGAGGAAGGCCCACTCTCAGCACATGGACAAGCCAACGCTGTACAAGTTGCATTTTTCCAATTGGCCAATAGGTGATTCATCAGCCTTAAGTGGAATTTGGGTTATATAAAAAAACAGAGGAAAAAAAAAGTAACATGATGAGTGAGCTGTGTTCAAATTTCAGTTTAGGTGCTAACCAACTAAATAATCTAGACCGTTAACCTCCACGAATCAGTTTTCTCATCTGCGAACAAGATAATTGTATCTAACACATAAAGTCATTTTAGTATTTTATGATGTATTTTATGATGGCTCCAGATTCTCCTCTTGGAGGGAGAGAGAGACAGTTTTCTGGCTGGAAAAGGGTACATAAAGATGGTTCTACATAGCACCACACTGAAGATTGTGAAAATATTAACTGCCTTATCAAGGATGAGGATCGATGGACATACTGAGGAAGCTAAATATGCTCCTCCTGGTTGTGGTGACCACATATTATAAATGGGAAAAGTGATGTGGGAGATACAAAGACGACAAAAATGAACACCCTCAGTGCAGATACACATAAAAGAATGCAATAAAAAAGTAAAAAAAATAAAAAGTCAAGTATCTCCTTTTCTACATTAATTTAATAGGGCAAACTTGGCCTTCTAGATTCTTGGGAAGATTAAACTCTCTTATCAGAATTCAATTCAACACTGAACACACATACAAACTACTAAATTAGGTATGTGGGGGGGAGGGGGCAGCAGGATGAGTCTCTCACCTTCAACTGACCAAAATACTATACTAAAAATACAAAAATAATATAAAACCAGAATACAGATCCTCCATAATCCTGAGTCTTAGCATTCAAAGTCACAATCTGTCTTGTAGACTGTATTATACTATCTATGTATAATTATCCCCATTTTCTAAACAACGTCTGCCAAACAGATCACACATATATACTTCTGTACTTTAACTCAGGGCATTCTCTTAGTTAGAGTTAGACGTTTCTTTTATCTTATGTCCCACTAAAGTTACTATTCATCTTTCAAGACTAATTTTCATTGGCGAACGGTGCTTTTTGTGTTTTTTTGCTTTTTATTTTTCTTTAAATGATACTAGGGAACAGAGAAGAATGAAAGATTTGTTTCAGAGTAGCTATATGATAAATATGAAACCAAGGATTTCTCAGAATTTTCTAGAAAACTATCATAAGCCTAACAAGGTTCAATAGGAAGACTCCAACAGATGAAAGAAAGCCTGTCAAGATTATGCAGTATCAAAAAAACAAGCAGAAGCCTAGAAATTATGAAACCAAAGAATTTAGAGCCACCATTTTTCTTTTCACTTATCATTCCAACAGGGATAAGAAGCATGTTGAAAGTTAACCACTCCTTTCCACAGATGATATCAAAGAACAGAATTTAGATTTTTGTAGTTTTATGGTACTGCAAAGATTAAGCACTTACTGCTACCAGAGGGAAGCTCATTAAGTCTGAATGTCTTTGCCCAGAAATTCTCTCAACAGAAGGTCTTCAAACTAAAAAGGGAGGTATAGAACAATGTAAATGGATACGGTACCATTCATTCAGCTAACAATGACTGTTCATCTCATAAGTGGTGGACCCTGGTCCAGCACTGGGGATACTGTTGCCGATTGGCTGGGTTCTTGTGTTCTAGTGATTGAGGTGTATGACGAATAATCACCGATACACAGGACTGAAGGTTAACAAGCTCAGGTTTATTGAAAGAGAGACTCCTAACAGCAGGAGGGGGTCTAAGGGTTTCCTCTTCTAATAGGGACTTTCCCTTTTTCTGGTATTTCTCCATTACCTCCCTGTGCCTCATTGTCCCACTCTGCCTCCTGGGTGCATATGTATGAAGCAACCACAAGCTACTGTGTCTTCCCTACATGTCTCCTGTGCTTACCAGTTCATGCCTGCTAGCTCTTTGGCCAACAGTCTTTGTCTGTTAGCTTTCTGCTCCCTCAAGCACCCAGCCTCAGTCTGCTATCTTGCAGCTCATGCAGGTCAGCATCCTAACCAGCTAGCTCTCCACTCCCTCAATACAACAATCAACAAAGCAGATATATCTCTATGCTCATGGAGCTTATGGAAGGAGAAGGCCAGTAAGACTATGTCAATGATTTCAGGTGATGAACAACTTCAAGAATACAGTCAAGTAGAGAAATAGAAAATTACAAAGTTGGGTTAGAAGGACTGTTTCAGAACTATGGAAGGGAATCTGATATATCTGAGCATTGAAGTCAGGCAGGGAAGAGGGGGACCCTGCAAGGAAGGAAATCTTGATAGAACACAATGAACAAAAACAATAGCAGAAAGGAAGGTAAAGAGATAGGCAGGGCCAGAGTAAGGTACAGAAGAAGTCTAGATGCCATACTTCAAGTAAGAGAATTTACTAGAGGGTTCTAAGCTTATAGGAGATGGGATATGAGCTAGTTTTTTGATCACTCAAGCTATTATATGGAGAAAATACAACAGACACCTAAACACAGATGATGGTGACTTCAACGGGATGGGAGCAGCAATGTTGGCACATGTCAGATATAACATGTAAAAGAAAAATATTAGAGGTGCCTTCCTCATGGCCTAGGGGGTAAGTAAGTCTCAGTACTACCACCACAAAGGCCAGCAGTGATAGCCTGACTTCGATCCCCAGGCAGGGAGCTAATCCACATATGGCGTAGCAAACCTCTCCTATCTTACCCACTGCTCCCCTCAACAGTGCATTTCAGTAGATCCGCCTGTTGTGCTCCCCACTCTGTTTCTGGTAAATCCTCTTACTCTCCCATCTCTGGCCTACACCCTAGTTCTTCTACGCAAAAATTAAATATCTTTAACAAAACAACTGGAGATAGTTCTAGGAGAAACTTTTTTAGAAAACAGGAAGCATCACAAAGATGACCTCCAATATCAGTGTAGGAGGTGCACAAGATGAGTGACACACCAAACTTCATGGCCGGCAGCTCTCTAATGCTCTCCTCTCTGCTGGGTGGTGAGCTCCATGAGAACTGTTGTTTTATTCATTTCAATGGCTTTAAAGCCCAGCACAGTGCTTAGAACACCAGCAGGGACTCTGAAAAGACTTTTCTCTTAACACTTTAAACACAAGTAAGAAAGTATACTCTTACAAGTATCATCAAAATGTAGTAGGATGAGATTTGACATTGTAAGCCCTGACTCCTAATAGAAGGAGAAGTGAGGGAATTCAGAAAAAAACCTACAATGCTCCAAATATGCTTACACACTTACTGAGTGTCTTTTACATGTTGACCGGTACATGTGCTGAGAACACAGAGAGGTGAGACACGGCCTCTCCTGGCTGCCGTGTAAGAGCTCAAACTCTGGTGATCCAGACAAGTTACATGTCTGAGCACCAAGAGGACTGTGCAAACTGCTCAACAACTGTCAGCAACCTTAGAGCAACAGCAAAGAACAAAAGAATGCAACCCCGTGAGACTAATGTAGCACACCCATTAATAGTGAATTCCATAAACTTTACAATTGAGCATAACTTCAAGTGTAGGTAAAATTCTAGGACACACTATCAAAGGAGAGTTTGTGGGTTCTTAGAAAAGAAAGAGGTGAACAGCCTCCTGGTGGGAAGAAGTAAAGAGCCAGCACATACACCTGAGTAAGTCATTTCTTGCTAATGTCATGACCCTGCACAAGAAGAGAGAATGAGAAGAAAATAAAATAGCTGATTTTCATTAAAATGTTGATCCCATCTCTAATACTATCTCTGTGGAAGTGCACTAAAATACTGGTCAAATATATTTAGAACTACAGAATGATCTTGAGAAAAGATATAACCAACCAAAGAGAGATCCTGATAAGAAACAAAAAATATTTTTAACAATAAACAGAAATTTTAAATAATGCCAATGCCCAAAGGTAGTGAACTGGAGGTTTCCAAAGAAAACAAGCTAACCATACCATCCCAGTTAACCCCACAAGCAACAATCCCTTCCCCAAATGAATAAGAAGCTACTGACTTGCTAACCAAATTATCAGATAATGAAAACATAACAAAGGAGCAGCAGACACCCTGGATACTAAGTCAGAATTCCAAAAGCTCATGACAGGCTATAAAACTAGGTCAAAATCAACACCTTTAAATTTCTTAGGGAGGGGCCTCCCTGGTGGCGCAATGGGTTGAACACAGCACTATGAGGCAAACCACAGCCACTGCAGCACAAGTTTCATCCCTGCCGCTGGCCACAGAGGGTGACCCACATGGTGAAGCAGACCTCTCCTGCCTCGCCTGCTACTCCCTCAGCAGTGTGTTTCAGTTGATCTGCCTGTTCTGCTCGCCACTCTGTCTCTGGTGAATCCTCTCATCCCCACCCCTGCACCTCTGACCTGTATCCCAGTTCTTGTACGCATAAATAAATCTTTAAAAAAATAAAAATAAAAATCCCACATTACAAAGACACTGGGGTTTGCCAGTGGAGGCTGAATTGTGCGGCACCCTAGAGTGGGGATTCTGGATAGCAGTCACCAGATGAAGAACCTGGGGCACTGAAAGATGAAATTAGTCATCAAAGGCACACAGCTAAGGAGCAGAGCTGAGATTAGAACTTAGCACCTTTGTCGCAAGTGCTGCATAAAAGACTAAAGAGTTGAATGTCTTCAGGAAGAGACTGTTCACTGGAGTAAAGACGAGGTTTAATAAGAGGTATGATCTGTGCTGAGCTTAGAAGACTTACAGCTGTGTGGGGCCTCCCTGATGGCGCAATGGGTTAAACAACGCACTATGAAGCAGACCACAGCCACTGCAGCACAAGTTCGATCCCTGCTGCTGGCCTGGGAAGTGACCCACATGGCACAGCAGACCTCTCCTGCCTCGCCTGCTGCTCCCCACTCTGTGTCTGGGGAATACTCTCACCCCCCACACCTCTGGCCTGTACCCCAGTGCTTGTATGCATAAAAAAAATAAATTTAAAAAACTTAAAGCTGTGTTTTTTAAAAAATTTTTTTGATCAAGACCAGTAAAATGAGCTTGCAGAAGCAAACCCACAGTGACTTAGAGAAAATTATCAGACAACCAGTTCTGGTTAAACTAAGTTCCGGAGTGAATCATCAAAGGGCCCGGCTTGCCTGGATGGCTAAAAGAATAAAGCCTTAGAGCACAGGAAAGAGTACACAAATGGTCAACGAAAGAATAAGGACAGAGATGAATTTATCTGAGGAAACCAAGTGTTACATGAAGGATATGAAGACACAATGAAACCATTACTTGGATATATTTTTTAAGAAACTTTGTTCTGTGATATAATTTGTCCTGTTTTCACAATAGTGATTTTTACTGACATGTAAATAAATGTTTAAAATTGTTGATTTAATTATAAAGAGTTCTTTCATGTTTGCATTTCCTTACTTCCATCACCTGTCAGTGTGCAGAATGCAAAAAGAACTTAACAGTATATTTTCATTTAAAAAAAAAAAAAGAGAGAGTGAACCTCAGGATGGGGGAGAAAAGATGACAACTGAGTTTTATTTAAATAAAGTTTTATTTAAATAAAGCTGCTAAAGAGGCTAATTCAACCTTAGTCAATACTAAGAATCCAGAAGAAAAGACTGACTACATCTAGTGAGTTTTTTGGTGTGTATTATATTTAATAAAACTGTTTGAAACTAGAATTCAAACAGATGAAAGAGATGTGGGACTTAATAAATGCTGACTCACTGAATATATACATTTCACTCTGCTTCCTTTTCAGAACTCTACTAAAATTGATAGTAAGTGGATTTAAAACATTTGGAGCTAGACGGCAGGTAAGAGTAGAGAAGAATTGACTTAGCTGATTCCAAAAGGCTGAATTCTGAGCCAGTAGTGGGAAAGCTAGGAAGCAAACAAAGTTATGCCACCATATATATATAACTCCTCCAAATGTTAGGAATTAATGGTGCAAGGTATCTCTAGGACTGGAAGTGATCTGTCAGCTGGACAATCATCTTCCCTTCTTCTACCCAGAATACTTGTGGGGAGGGAGGGCTACCCACACTAACAACAAAAAGGCTAAGTGGAAGCTTACATATTACGTATTAAGAACAACTCCCATCCCTCGGATAAAGGAGATGTGGTATATCTCCACATAAACACAATGAAATACTATTTAGCTATATAAGCATACCATTCAGCGATAAGATGAAATTTTGCCATTTGCAGCAAAATAGAAGGAACTCAAGAGGATTATGCAAAGTGAACATAAAAAGATGAAGACAAATTTGAGATGACTTCACCTATAGGTATAATATAAGGAAACTAAACAGATGAAGAGACAAAAAATAAATTAATAGATAATTGAAAATATAATTGAGGTACCTATATATATATATATATATATAATTGAAGTGAAGAGTGGGAAGGTGGGAGCAAGAGTGGAGGGAGTATAGTGGATGGTGTAAAGGTTTCAGTTTTGGTTTTTATTTTTAAAGATTTATTTTATTTAATTGTACAGAGAAGAGTTGGGGTACAGGCGAGAGGTATGCGGGTGGGAGGTGGGGTGAGTGGATTCACCAGAGACAGAGTAAGGAGCAGAACAGGTGAATCTACTGAAAATACACTGCTGATGGGAGCAGTGGACGAGACAGGAGAGGTCTGCTGTGCCATGTGGGTCAGCTCCCAGGCCAGGGATTGAACTTGTGCTGCAGTTGCTGCCATAGTTTCATAGTGCTGAGACTTAACTCCTTGTGCCACCAGGGAGGCCTTGTTTTTTCTTTTAGAAATAAAAAAAATAATTTAAAAGCAGAGAATTTTAGAAGATGGTAGGGAAATTATTATGACCTTGGGCTAGTCAAAGAGTCATTAGATATGACAGCAAAAGTACAATTATTTATAGAAAAAACTGACAAAGTGAACTGCATCAAAATTTTAAATGCTTGCTCTTTGAAAGAGCTATTAAAAGAATGAAAATACAATAAACATATTGGAATAAAATATCTGCAAATCATATATCTGACAAAGGACTTGTGTCTAGAATGAACAAAGCATACAAAATTCAACAATAAGAAACCAAACAACTGATTAAAAAGTAAGCAAATGACCTGAAAAGATACTTCACTGAGACACACAGATATTAAATAAGCACAACATGATCAACATCACTGGTCACTAAGGAAATGTGAATTATAACCACAAAATAATACTATCCAACTACAGCAACAAATGAAAAAAATAGTGACAACACTAAGGGCAAATAAAGACCTGGAATTTATTGCTCATGGTAATATAAAATAGTACAGCCATTTCAGAAAACAGTTTGTTGCTTTTAAACCTTCACTTACCACATCCCTCTCCTACATAGTTACCCAAGAGATATGAAAACTTACATTCACACAAAAATACTGCATGTAAGTGTTTACAATAGCTTTATGGATAATCACCAAAGCTGAAATGAACCAGGTAGAAAGAAATACTGTGGTATATTAATACAATGGAAAAACTACTTGGTAATAAAAAGGCACACACTTGATACATGCAACAACAATGAGGAATCTCAAATGTATTAGGCCGCCAGAAGGAAGCCAAAATCAAAGGCCCACAAACTGTATGACTCATTCATATGACATTTTGGGAAAAGCAAAACTCTAAGGACAGAGACTCGATCAGAAGTCACTGGGGTGGAGTAGGAGAGAGAGGTAGTTACAAAAGGGCAATGTGAGGGAATTAGTAGAGGTTCTGTTTGGTATCTTGATAGTGGTAGTTCCACCGTCTCTGCATCATGAGTCACTAAAATGAACATTAAGTGAATTTTACTGTATATAAATTTGAAAATAAAATTTAAGTAGTACATGGAATTCAAATCATTGGAAATCCAAAACAAGAATAAGGGAATCCCTAATATAATGTGCAGGGAGACTTCAAATTAACGGCTTTACTGCAGGCCTGAAGAGTGACCAGCTGCGACCATAACTATGAGAGAGATCGCCTCAAGAGACTGAACTGGAAGTCTTTTGGGTATCTAAGCTGACTCAAAAAAATCCACACGAGGACCTCCCTGGTGGCACAAGGTGCTAAGCACAGCACGGTGAGTTCAATCCTGAACTCCTCCGCCAGGGAGTTGACCCACACAACGCAGCAGACCTCTCCTTTTCACCTATTGCTTCCTTCAGCAGTGTATTTCAGTCAATCTGCCTGTTCTGCTCCCCAGTAAATCCTCTGACTCCCCACACCTCTGGTTTGTAGCCCAGTTCTTGTATGCATAAATAAACAAATCTTTAAAAAAATTCACACTAGGCAAAAGGTCAATTAGTAATAAGTACCTAGAAAACTAGGTAAACAGTAAAACAAGATAATTATCACCATCAAGGGCACCAAAAGTTGTGTATAGATAATGAAATAGCCATACAATGACTCAGCTTTGAAGAACATTATGTGGTCGTAAGGTAAAGACTGAACATAGATCCAAACAAAACTATGCTATGTCTATAGTCTGTATAGTCCAGCAGATGAGTATGGGATGGGGCAAAGAGTGGTGTTGGTAGAGAACTTCACCTTCACGTTTCACAGTGAAGAAAGCCAAAATTAATGTTAAAACTCACAGAATCAGGAAGTAGCTATATAAGCATGTTAGAGGCACAGAGAGAAAAACAAAAAATTTAGTTATAAGATTTAAAAGTGACTGGCCTCAGGGCAGCAGGAAATTGGGAAGAGGCTTTAAAAAAAAAAGCCAACTACAAATGTCTGACAATTTAAAATATATGTATGTATAGCTTTGATAAAAATAAAAAATCATATCAGAATGGGGGATGGGGTGCAAAATACAATCAGATATGGAATCATGACATTTAGAAATGGTTACATAAACAGTTTATATATTTAGTTTAAAATACACACACAGAAACATGCATAAAAGCAGACTGTATACATTTATTCTACCTGGCCATTAGGTACAGAAACAGTACCAAAAACATATGGACAGAGGGCTCAGTTATACAAAAAGTTATTCAAAGACATTTCTAATTGAACACAGAATTAACAATCAGGAACTTCTGAGTTCTCTGCTGATGGACATATTGAAGCAGTGCATGAATAAAATTCATTTATTGAACATAACAAAATGCATGGTTTTGGTTAGCTGGACTGAAAACATCTTCAGGACCTGTCTTTTGTGGGATTCTGAAAGACAATGAGTCCACGTAACAATCTCCTTTAAATTGCTACCATTCTAGGGGCCTCCCTGGTGGTGTAAGGGGTTGGATCTCAGCACTATGAGGCTGTCCACAGCCACCGCAGCACAAGTTTGATCCCTGGTCAAGGAGGGGCCCACATGGCTCGGCAGACCTCTCCTGCCTCACCCGCTGCTCCCCTCAACAGTGTATTGATCTGCTGGTTCTGTTCCCCACTCTATCTCTGGTGAATCCTCTCACCTCCCCCCATACGTTTGGCCTGTACCCCAGTTCTTGTATGCATAAATAAATCAAGTAGGACTGAAAACATTGGTAGGTGAGAACAGCTTAAGCACTTTACTTGTAAGTTTTCTCCTTCTTCCTCTACTTCCTTTATGCTTTTGATTTTTCATTTCAAAAAATCTTAAATATATTTACATTTGATTATGAATCACCTAAAATATTTTTAGAAGCAGATGAGGTATATAAGTGCTTAGAGTAGAAGAGATACATGTGTGAGTGGGAGAAATCTAAAAGTGAAAGAAAAATGTGGCCTGGTGCAGTGGTAAAGAACTGAAGAATCCCTTTGCCCTGGTGGCCATGGCACCACTCTCTTAACCCTGGGAGTCTGGGACCATGACAAATGTCCATGGTGTTCTGGAAGCATAAAAGGGCACAGGTCTGTGACTCAAGTCTACAAAGGTACACACCTGCAACGAGAGTCACCAGACAATAGTGAAAAAAATAACAAAAGTACATTTTTTTTATTTGCTCTACTTTAAAGTTTCTACAACTTTAATATACCAAAGAATAGAAATCACACCTTAACTTCTGGCCATTTCAGCATGGAAATAAAAAATATCAAAGAAGCGTAGTAACTATCTTTTCTATGGGACTGCCTCAAGAGTCAGTGTGACCTGCCCACAGGCTTCTGAAGCTTTGTTATTTTTCTACTCAAGGACAGTATTTTATCTTTCACTCTGTATCATAAAATACCTGTCATGCCTACAGATACAATAAATTTATCCTGAAGTTCACTGAACGCTCTCCTCAGCAGGTAAGTCTAGACACGGGTCATACTTCAAAAATAATGTCTGTGTTTTTTAGGGCACTTTTGTGTTTCTAGTTCTTAGTTTTAGAAATTAATTCAGAATTTGCTGATTATTAGCCTGTTACATATTATAAACCAGTGCTAACTTCTGGCTATTTAAGAAAGTGATTCCGTGATCTGATGCTCTGACCGAGTCCTTAGACTGCCCTGTATTCTTTCCCAAAATAGACTGAATACTTCTAAGGGGAACTTTTGTTCTTGATTGAATCCAGTACTTAGCAGCCTGAGCAGCACACTAGTCAATATATGTTGAACCCTATCAAAGCCTGTGACCAGTGTGGAATTTTCTTTTTATTCTATCATCATTCATGATTGTTTTGCTGCTTCCCACTGCCCTAGGAGCTTCTTCACCCTTGCACATAGGTATAGCAGAGGTCATTTATGCAGCTGCTGACTTTACCCTATGGTCACACTTTGAATGAAATAAGTTGGATCTGTAGCTCCACCCACTCAGCATCCAGGCAGCACTGAGACTGGCCAGAACTTTCATTGTACTCCTCTTCTGCACTGCAAGCCAATTTAAAAAAAAAAAAAAAAGTGTATTTGGGAAGAAGGGGAAGAGAGCAGAGACGGAAGCCTTTTTCTTATCAATCTATCCACCAGTGCAGACTGCCTAATCTTAGATGTTGGTGAGGCCCACCCAGTGTCTCTAGCTTATGAATAGAGCAATGCATGCTAGCAAGGTCAGGTTCAAAACCGGGAGAATGAACTTAAAACATTTTGAATGGCGGCTAATTTTAATTTTCAGGCTTATACCTATTTGTCCCTATTGAAAATTTATATTTGTTTTAATAATAATTTCAAGAGGTATCATTAGCAGCACAAACTAAAATCTTAGTGTCTAACTAAGCTATATCCCCACATTTATCCAATAAACATTTAATGCGGACCTATTATTTGTTTAGACCATTTAACATCATCTGTCTCAATTTTCTTCAACAAGAGATAGTCAGCATTTCATCATATGTCCCATCTCCTGAGTGCCACTTGGAGTGTTAAGTGTCAACTATAACTGTTCCTAAAGTCTCTGCAACAGACCCAGAAGAAAGAAGAAAACCAAACCCCCAAGCTCACAAAGCTGGTTCCCTCTTTTGTAGGACCTGCTAGCCTTATGAAAGTTTAGATACTGAGGTTTCCAATGTAAGGAACTTTTTGGAAACCACTTTCCAAACTATTAAGCTGTAAAATGACTCACTGGTAAAAATCTAAACTATGATAATATGCTTGAGTAACTTGAAATGTATTTACATTATTTTGCCAATATATTTTTTAAGGATTTATTTATGCATACAAGAACTGGGGTACAGGCCAGAGGTGTGGGGGTGAGAGGAGTCACCAGAGACAGAGTGGGGAACAGAATAGGCAGATCAACTGAAATACACTGCTGAGGGGAGCAGCAGGAGAGGTGGGAGAGGTCTGTTGAGCCATGTGGGTCAGCTCCCTGGCCAGGAAAGAAACTCATGCTGCAGTGGCTGCAGATGCTTCATAATGCAGTCTTAAACCCTTGTACCACCAGGGAGGCCCAATTTTGCCAATATTTTAAAGAACATGTTGAAGTTTGTGATGTGCTCATACTGCTTCAGGTCTGCTGAACACTTCCTACCTACCTAAGAGCTGCCTGATTCAACATTCTACTGCATTCACTTTTGTGAATGGAATGGACAGGAATATTTCTCTTATTCTTTAAGTATGTTCTGCAGAATAATTCTTAAAGATGCAGTAAGGGGCCTCCCTCATAGCACAAGGGGTTAAGTCTCAGCACTATGAAGCATCTGCAGTCACTGCAGCATGCGTTCGATGCCTGGCCAGGGTGATGACCCACATGGCACAGAAGACCTGCTGCTCCCCTCAGCAGTGTATTTCAGTCAATCTGTTCCCCACTCTGTCTCTCACCCTTTGCACCTCTGGCCTGTACCTCAGTTCTTGTATGCATAAATAAATAAATCTTTAAAAAAATATGCAATAAAAAAAAATTAAAGGACAAATAAGTTCAGTGAAAGTTAGTTAAGCAAAGTCAAATTGGTTTTCTGGAGGTAGGAAGAGACAATGAGCCTTAAAATGCTGATGTCATTGTGGCTTTACAATGTTGGGAGGAAGTGGAGGTTTTGGGGAATGAGCAAGAACTTCCCAAGTTTTCTGACTTCTGAACACTTCCTTGGAGGATCATCTTGGAGTATCCTAGTACCTGAGATACCAGGTATCTGATTAAGGTATTCTTAGATAAGTAGCACTCCTATCATTAAGTGGGCTGGCATGTGGAGAACCACCTTCTGAGCTTAGTCTGGCGGGTAGCAGACTGTGGGGAGGTGTCCTTTCCAGCTAGGAGGCTCCCTCTCTGCCACTACCTTGAAAGAAACCTGTTTCCAATTGGTCTTGGTTTACATTCTCAGATTAAACTACAAACTTTTAAATATTATCACCAATATTAGAATTGTATTCAATTTTAAAATGAGGTGCTTTATTAAAAGATTATTCCAAATCTTCTCAACTGAAATCTGCTTTATCCATCACTGTCTAATGCAAAATGTTTCTCTTAATGTAAAAGTATGCCTAGCCTCAAATGCATTTAACATGCTAGACTTTCAAAAAGTTAATGTCTTTCGAACTGTCCTCCAACACCTGATGGTTCCAGAATTGTCATGAAACTACAAATCACAAGCAGAAGATAGCTTAGAAAAACTTTTTTTTTTAAAGATTTATTTATTTATGCATACAAGCACTGGGGTACAGGCCAGAGGTGTGGGCGGTGAGAGGATTCACCACAGACAGAGCAGGGAGCAAAACAGGCAGCTCAACGGAAGTACACTGCTGAGGGGAGCAGCGGGCACAGCAGGAGAGGTCTGCTGCACCATGTGGGTCCCCTCCCTGGCCAGCAGCAGGGATCGAACTCGTGCTGCAGTGGTTGCGGTTTGCTTCATAGTGCGCTGCCTAACCCACTGCGCCACCAGGGAGGCCCAGCTTAGAAAAACTTTAAGGCCAAGCAAGCAATGGATAAAACTCTTATTTAAATATGCTGAATTCTGAAAGACAATTTAGTAAATAAAAAAAGTCTAGCTTTTGTCTTGATAGTAAAAATCTCTGCCTTCATAACTGGATCCTAATATGGATGCCAGTCATTTGTGTTGAAGAGTCAACTTCATTGTGGAAATTTTCTTTATCTTTCCTTTTCTACTGATCCCCAGAGCCTTATTGGAACTCAATTTAGCTTCAATTACATCAACACTTTTAGAAGCCATGGTTCTCCCAAAGGCTGACTGACTATATGTATATTCCTTATTTTAAACTGTTCTCAAGAATTTGAGTTATAAGGAAAGGATGCAAGGGTAGTTCCACTTAGTAAGCTTACTGCCATGATAAGCTTTGTTCAGACCTAATTTTTTAGAAGAAAAAAGAAAAAGCAGAAGGGCCTAGGAGGAAATACGCAATAATCAGGTTATCCCTAGAGTTTGAAGTTTACAACCAGTTACACAGGCTCCAAAATGTCATACCCCGACCCTGAAGTCTGGAGTACAGTGATTTAAAACCAATACCTCCCCCTACACAAACACACCATACACACACAAATAAACAGTCTCTGAATTTAAAAGACAGAAAGGGTTATCTAATAAGGTACATTTAAAAGTACCTATTTAAATGTAGTTTTCAGTACAGCAGAGGGAGAGGAACAGTAGGGCAAGAGGAAATGCAGACTCAACTACTCCAGTCTTTACCTGGGGACCCTGGGCAAGCTACCTTTCTGAATTACTGGGGGAGGGGGTGTTGCTGAGGGGGCTGCTGTTTCCTTTCACTAAACAATAGAAGGTATGATTTATTATAAAGTGTTATACTCAGTCACAACAAGAGAACACAACTAGTTCAGAATGCCACCAGTCCAGGGCAAAGGATCAAAGAAAACTGTTTTGGTGTAAGCAGACTGGGTCTCTTGGAGATAAATCACATCATGACAGATGTTCCACTGAGACAGACCCACTGAGAATTGTTACCATGCATTCTAACAATTTATGCATTTGTGCAATTATGCATCACTGACCTCTGGCATTTCTTATTTCTGCTCTTGTGGCTTCCACGGTTTACAAGTTAGCAATTTCAGTTTCTTAATTTGTAAAAAATTACAAACACCAGTAGTACCCATCTCAGAGTTAGGAAAATAAAATGAATTTTATTAGGTAAAACAGGCAGCGTGAGATTGAACACAGGGAAATCCCCGGTTAAAAACAGATGATGATTATTTCCTGCATCTGATCTCTGCCCCTGTACCTCCCTTGGAGTCCACTCCTGTTAAAGCATCTCCTCTGTGCACCTGACAAAGTATTTTCTGAAATCTAGTTCAGGTCTTCAACTGCCTTTGGGAAATTGCCACATGAAGGTATTCATATCAGTATCACTTCAATCTTACCACACAAAATTAGTTCCATTGTCCGCTCCACACACACTTGTCTCCATCTCAACTCCCATGTCTACCAATTACAATAGCTGTCTCCCACTAAATGGCACTCTAAACCAGTTCTCAATTCTTTATCTCAAATATCCAGATTACATCAGGAAAGCGTCCTCTTTCACTGCATAATGTGTCTTCTGTTTGGTTTGAGCTAGTAAACATCTTCCTGACAGCCTCCCTTTCTACCACTTCAGGCACAGTCAACACTGTATCAGGTCAATCTTCATCAAATCGCTCTAAAACCTTTAGGACTGCCATTTCCCTCCCTTTCAAATATTAACGCCTCCCCTACAGGTAACACCTCTTCTTTTCATTCTAGGTAGGGGTCCTTTCCAAACTGACATTCAGTAAGATAAAGCTTCTTTACCTTCACTCAAGATGATCCTTTTACTGGAATGTCTTCTCTTCTCCCTGTTTTCTACTAGAATCTGTCCATCCTGACATTCTTTCTAGGTTCCCTCTTTGAAGGTTCATTTGAAGTCCACTCTACAGCTAAACCATGCTATCTGTTTTCCTATTTCCTGAACTCTGAACCACTCAATTTAGCCTCCCCTTATTACTGCTGTTTATTTCACCATTATTACTCATCATTCTGACACAATTTAACATTTTTGAAAATTGGTGTCTCTTTACCAAAACTCAAAGGCTTTGGGACAGAGGATGGGATTACTAGATCTGCAAACAGCTGAGAGACTTAGTTTACATTAATATTGATATTCTAAGATGCTTTCATGGGCTGTGCAGTTTGCACATAAGAGATAGGTTTTATTCATACATTTATTTACTTATAACCTATGAAATAAGGCATTGTTATTGTTCCTATTTTACAACTGGGGTAAACAAGTCACAAAATGTTTAAACATCTGGCCCAGATAACCTAACTGAGATGCAATCCCCTGAAGTCTAGCTATATGGTCCATACTCCTACCATTACAAGATGGTAGACAGTCTCTGGATTCTAAATAGCCCTTTAAAACAATAATAGGGAAAGAACTTTTTGTAAGGAAGGCAGAAGACCACTTACCATTAAGACAGCATAATTTTGTTGGTTGTGGGGGAGTAAGCTGCACATAATAGCCTAAATTCAACTGAATTTTCTATTAAGGAAAGAAAACCTTACACCAGAAAGATTATGCTTAAACTTAAACTCTTTTGCTATTATAAATAACGCCCAATGGAAAGAATCGTACACTTAGCACTACTATACGTTTATTACCAAATAAAGGGTATTAACTTTTTTAATGATTTTCAATGTTTATCATCAAGTCGTGTCCCAAAAGGGTCATTCCAATTTATTCAACAAATCAGTAAGGTATATACGCATCAAAGCCACATGAACAATTAATATTTTTCTGTTAACTTTTACCAAAGTTACAGGTGTAAAAATGTGTCTCTGCACTTTGAGTTAATTTGATTATTAGCAATTCTATAACAAATTAGCTATTTGATATAGAGAACTTTTATACTGTGAGAGGTCTTTTCATAGAAATATTCTAAATAGTGATGAATCTTCAGTCTATTATTGCTGATGCAAGAAAAATTAAATGGGGGTGGGTGGGGAAGACATTCTTTTTCCTTCTCTCTCCTAGTATATTCTACTCAGTATAATGGCTCAAATGCTTCAGGCAGGGACAAGAAAGGAAAAAGAGTCAAAAAAAAAAAAAATGAGTACGAATTAGACAGAGATAAACATACTTTTCAAGAGAAGTTAAGGATAGAAGACCTAGAAAGAAAGAGGTTATACTAACCTCCAGTGTTTTCCTGGGGACCACTGGCTTAGGGAATGCCAATTAGCCACTTAATCATTACTCAAACCTTAAACGTTCTTCTTTATCCCTAGGCTATCCATGCCTCAGACTGGGAAAGAGGCAGTGGGGGTGGGGAGAAAAGAATGGTTTCTTGGATCAAAGCAGTCTCACTAGGGCAAATAAGATGACAATTGTGAAGCTTTCAACTATGACCTCTGAAATGGAGCTATTATGGAACTATAAGCAAATGTTAGTAAATACTATATGATGTATTTTACAAATAGAAGAAAATGGTAAAACTACATAGCAGATACCATTGGCTGCTCACCCAGTCACCATTCCCATCCCTCTGCTTTGCTGGCAGGCCTAATTTTGTCCTAGTGTTGCTTCACCCTTCATATGACTCACAGGGAAATCCTGGTTGGTTTAAGCCAATTATTGAGACCTTCTCCTCCCCCTGGTTAGAGATTGTTTAGGGATGAGTATGCAGCCCTCCCTAACTCCTGTTAAAGGGAAACCACTGAGGATTGTCAGCTCAGCAAGACTGCTGAAGAGTCACATCTACCTTAGGATGGAAAGGGAAGCAAAGAAAGAAGGAAAGAACCTTCCTTAAAATGTCAAAAAGGAGAACCCAAGTCCTCTTATTGACAATAAGTCACTGACCCAACCAAAGAGGAAGCCACCCTACCTCTTAACTTCTGAGGTAAATTTTCCCTAGTGTTTATCCATTTACATTTAAATGTCTTACAGCCGAATCATCCTACGTAATTTATAATAAAAATTTTAGAAAATTGTTATTACACTATCACAATGTTACGAAAAAAAGAACAAACTATGTCTTCCCTGTTACTTGAACATCTTGAAGTAAACATCTTTTCAATTTGCACATTTTACATTATAAAATGTAGACAAAAATTAAACACTTCTGTTTAATATTTTCAGCATTTCTAGCAATCTAAAAATTAACAGTAAAAAAAACTTCAGAGTTTCTATACTACATAAATGACTAAATATTTGCAGGATGCTGCAGAGAGCAGCTAAAAAGAGTAATATTCTTTTTACAAAAAAAATTAATTCTAGCAGTTTCTCAACCAAATGTTTTTAGAGTAAATTCTATTATACAACTGATAGGAAATCAGGAGTTGACCAAGGGAAAAAAACCTAGTACCCCCTTACTGAATACATTGAAACATACTGAAAAATACAAATCTCTTCCAAAAATCATTTTTTAAAAGAAGTACAATTTGACGCCACCCATAATTCAGGATAGGCCATTATGCTACACTATATTCCAAATAAATGAGAAAACAGAAAGCTCTAAAAGGGAAGAAATATTACTATGCCAGAAACTT
Organism: Galemys pyrenaicus; assembly: GCA_019455555.1. Taxonomy (NCBI): domain Eukaryota; kingdom Metazoa; phylum Chordata; class Mammalia; order Eulipotyphla; family Talpidae; genus Galemys; species Galemys pyrenaicus. The sequence continues at coordinate 1,847,058 of JAGFMF010012011.1, read as the reverse complement.
GAACCATTTTCACAGGATAAATTTCCACAGTAAAGGTAACAATGTCTCTCTAATGACTGAAGTTTTTCAAGTGCTTTTTCTTTAAAGACACTAAACCTACAGTCCCATTCATTTTTTTCCTGCTTCAAAAACAATTACCACGTAAATTCAACTGGCCCAATTTAGAGTGGACTAATCCTTTCCTATCCAGCTGGCTCAGTACATTACAGCTTGTTTCCATGTGAGATGTAAACCAAGCAACAGACAAGCTGCTTAAGACTGATGATGAAAATTCTATTGCGACTCTTCTACAATATTTGTCCTTTTAAAAAAATCTTGTAGGGTCTCCCTTGTGGCACAGGAGTTCAAATCTCAGCTTTATCAAACTATCTCCAGCCACTGGAGCATGAGTTCAATCCCCTGCCAGGGAGATAACCCACATAGTGCAGTAGACCTTTCCTGTCTCGCCCACTGCACCTCTGAATAGTATATTTTAATAGATCTGCCTGTTCTGCTCCCCACTCTGTCTCTGGTGAATCCTCTTATCTCTGCACCTCTGGCCTACACCCAAGTTCTTGTGAATAGTATATTTTAATAGATCTGCCTGTTCTGCTCCCCACTCTGTCTCTGGTGAATCCTCTTATCTCTGCACCTCTGGCCTACACCCAAGTTCTTGTATGCATAAAAATAAATCTTTTCTAAAAAATTTTGTATTAGGCCTCCCTGGTGGCGCAGTGGGTTAAGCAACACACTATGAAGCAAACCACAGCCACTGCAGCATGAGTTCAATCCCTGCCACTGGCCAGGGAGGTGACCCACATGGCACCTCTGCTGCCTCGCCCACTGCTCCCCTCAGTAGTGTATTTCAGTCCATCTGCCTGTTCTGCTCCCCGCTCTGTCTCTGGTGAATCCTCTCACCTCCCTGGACTCTGGCCTTTACCCCAGCTCTTGTATGCATAAATAAATAAATCTTTTTAAAATAAATAAATAAATAATTTTGTAGTGAATTTTTGAACATCAAAGTCGTTCAGGTAAAGGTTCATCTATATTTGCCCATGAAAGGAAAATGAACAATTATTAATTGTTCAAATACTGCATGAGTACATATCTTGTACCAGGTACCAGCTAAGCAGAGGAATTATCAATGAACAAAGCAGACATAATCTAAACCAGTGCTCAGCAAACACTTTTTGCAAAGGGCCACAGAGTAAATATATATATTTACATAAAAAAAAATCACTTCTCGGCCTTTTGGCTAAGAACATGTGTATATTTACATAAAAAGCTCTCAATTTGAAGATCATGGAGCAAGATAGTGGGCCATAGGTCTCTGTCACCATAACTACTCAATTCTGTCACAGTAATAGGAAAGTAGCTATAGATGACACGTAAACAAATGGGTGTAGTGTGTCTCCATAAAACCTGTGACAATAAACCAAATTTAACAATTTTATGAAATTACTCAGCCTATAATATTTTTATTCTTTCAACCATACATGCTATTTTTAGCATTCTTAGCTTTGTAAGCAATACAAAAACAGGTAAGTCGATCAGTTTGTCCATATTTTGCCAATTCCTGGTCTCAACATTCATATTAACTATATCATTATTTGTGTCTTGCTTTAAGCGCTCAAAGGAAAAATACATAAGGTTATGAAAGCTTAATGAGATGCTATAGCCTGGTTTGAAGGATCAAGGAAGTTTTTTTCCAAAGAATGACTTTTAAATTGAAACCTAAAGAATGACTAGTAGCCAACCAAAGTCCATGGAGAAAAATAATCTTCCAGACAAATGAACAGTATGGCAAAAGCCATGGGAAAAAGGAAGGAATAAATTCAGCTGAAGAGTCTGCAAGACTGAAGCATAGTAAGTAAGGAGAAGTATGGCATGGGATGATGCTGGAGAGAAATGAACACCAGCCCAAACAGGGTCACCTTAGCTAGGGTCAGGTATTCTAATGGCTTTTGTCCTGAGAGGAACTGGAAACCATTCAAGGGTGTTTTAAGTAGGAGACAGGATCAGTTTTGGGTTTTTTTTTTTTTTTTTTTTTTAAAGATCACTAAGATTACAGCATGGAGAAAAATCAGAAGGAAGTACAAATGACCACAAAGACATCTCTAAGCAATGTTCCGGCTGGAGGGCCAAAGAATTGGACAGGTGCTGGCAGATGAATTTAGAAAGTAAGAGGCAAGATGTGGTGACTCAGATATGAAAAAGATGAAAGGCAGGTTGTTCCCTACGCACCTCAGGTTTCCAGTTTTCATATCAAGAGATTGGTATCATTTAGTGAATCAGATACTGAAAAAGACATGTACGCGTGTGTGTGTATGCAAACTGAGTTCAGTTTAGACATACTGAGTTTCAGTTGCCTACAAGACACTGTAATGAAGTGCTAAGTAATCAGTTAAATATAAAGATCAGAAGCTGGAACAGAATTTGCTTCAATTTAGTAATTTAATTTGGGTGTTGTCAGCATATGAACTCTAATTGACAGCACAGAAAGAAATGAAATGACCTAAAGAAAAGGTATGGAACAGTGGTTTTTAACCCTGGTGGCACATGAGAATCACCAAGGGAACTTTTAAAAATGTTAATATCCAGCTAATACCCCTGGGCCAATGAACTCAGAGTCTCTGGGAACAGGACTCAGACTTCAGAGCTTTTTAAAGTTCTCTAAGTGTTTTCAGTGTTCAACCAAGGTAGGGAAGATAAGACTTAAGACATAAAGAATTAAGCATACTACATAAGATCAAGCATAGGTTTCTGGTCCTAGCTACCTCGTTAGTCTCACCCAGACTACTTCATACTCTAAATTTAACACAGCTCAAGAGAAAAGTGAGAAAGTAGGAAAAACTTGTCTCTATTACCCCCTAGAGTCCCCAAAATAAATCTGAGCCAAAGTAAAAAAATTGAAATATTTCTTTCTTCTGAGGGGGTAGGCAAGATAAAAATTGCTATTAACTAATTACCAGTAGTAGAATATATTTTTATAGATAATTATCTTCCCAAGCCAATAATATTCTTAACTAAGATGACACATCAAAATCCATTTGGTAAGCCCGAGAACATTCTAACTGAACTAGTTTTGCTAGTTTGATACACGAATTTCAAGATGGAAACTTTAACTTGAAAATTCCTTAATTCAAAATATCATTGAGGCAGCTCTCATTCCAAGACTGCTTGTCTGTGTCTATGCAGGCACTTTCTTATCTCTTTTTCCTAATAAACCCACCCTTCTGAATAAAACAAAAAATCTTTTTTAATTGACTGGATCTTTTCTAAAGATAAAGTGAAGACAACTTAAGATTTGGGAGCATGCACATCAACATAGGGAGCCACAGGACTTCTGATTTTCCAAGCTCAGTTGAAGTTCACATTTATCACCTAGTAGCTCTGTGACTTCAGCCAACTTTCCCAATCTGTGTATCTCTAGTTCTTCTCCTCTGAAAAGGAAGTAAATCAACTTCAGAGAGACTGTAGAAATAAAAACATGAAAAGGCTATGAAAAGCATTTTTTACATTATTGTCCAGTCTATTTTAACATTAACTTTGATTTACATGTTTTGAGAAGTGGCTCTTCCAAACTAGCAGCACAACACTCAAAAGAAAAAAAAAAACCTAAACACCCTTCTTCATGCCATCACTTTTTTGTTTCTGTCAGAAGAAGTCTACTTTGCTAGACATATTTTACTGGAACAACTTGTTCCTGTTGGTAATTCACAACACTCTCAAATTTCATTGAAACCATGTGACTTCAAATTCCACAAAGCACATGGGAAACCAGTATTATTAAAATTCTGTTAGGAACAATTAACAAACTCAAATGATAACCAGTATTTGCTAACCACTTGATTTTTTTCATTACTCCCAAAACAAGATGAGAGTTAGAAAAAGAAAGTTAAATAGATAGCTCTCTCCTGGAAGGTCATGGGACAAGATAGTAGATAAGTACCATTTCCCCTAAAGTCAGACAGATAAGGGGCAGTTTGTTCAATCAGACAGATTCTCCTCCATCCCTCTCACAATTTCTAAGGTTAGAACTGAAGGACATAGAACTTCAGGCACTAGCAAAATCTCCTGGCCTCCAAAGCACTGCTGTGAGAAATAATGATCTAGCCATTAACGACAAAGACTTAGGGCAATTTGCTAAGTAATCTTTCAAAAGCCTCCTTTACTCAAACTGGTTTGTCAATGGGAAAGAACATTTAATAAATCTGAAGATTTACAAGTGAACTTTGAAGTTTAACATTATAAGAATAGAAATTATGTCAGGTTAGAACAAATGAATTATGGAGAGTTGGGAATAAATTTTAAGAGCCTTAGAAAGGATTAGTGCTGTAAAAAGAAACTCAAGACTCACTTTTAAGTCCCCTTCAAAGAGATTTTTAGGCAAAGACTATCATGCGTTGGCTTGCTTTAAGCAGGTACTAATATTAGCAAACAACTTGTAGTGGTCACTAATAAAAAGTAAAACATAGTTAAGTGTTCTAGAAGGACCCTGACTCATCAGACGTACTTAAGAGTCTTAGATGTACATACTTGGTATAGCACCAATTATTTTGCCAACAATTTGCTCTTTCAGTAATGTAATACAAGTTAGTATAGAACATGACATTTTTCCTTAATCTAGATCCTAAATTAGAATAATTATTTTGATAACAAATTATGATATCCTGACAATGCCAAGAAAAGGAAGACAATACCAGCACAGAATGAGTATGAGATGAAAACAATCTCGAAGAAAAGCCCACACGTAAACTCTTTTATGATGAGTTACAACATAGCAAGAGACTGAGGGAAAACAGAGTCAAATTTAATATTAATCCCTACTACAAAAAGAAAACACACTATATTTACATTGATAAAATCTGCCAGGGTTTTAAAGTTGCTGACGATACTACTGAGAAAAACTAAGCCAAACTGCAAATTACCTCCAAGCATGTTGTTTTGATGTGCTGTGCAGGTTATCATTAGTTTGCAGATGAGCTCTTTTGAAATGCTATAGCCACTGCTCCAACTAAAATATAAGCACTGAGCAGAGCACCAGGAGAAAAGGGAAAATCTGCTCAATTTTGTAAACTGAAGGTACCACTAACAAAACAGGAAAGAATGTGGAAAAGGAAGATGAATTTTAATTTAAACAGTTCAAGTCTGAAGTTAGGAAAATATCTTGATGGAATTAATCAACCAGTCCATGGAAGTGAAATAGCACAAGGGTCAGGGCCAAACTGAAATTCAATGTTACTTGCCAGCAAAATGTCCAAATCAAAACGTATATACATTTTGTACACCGATTATTTGTATACTATACTATGTACAAGGTATAGTGAGGCACTCAATGAATAAAAAGATGGAAAACAAAGGGTTTCCCATATTCAGGAAGTTTGTAATCCAGATGAAACATGTTGGGTCTGAAAATACAATTCAGGCTTCCTAGAGAGCTCAAAGTGATATGGAGTTCAACTATGGAGATCTGGAGCTGCACTGTGATTTTGTTTCAACACAACACATATAGATACAACATTATTCAAAGCTGGAGATGCTACCGAGAAGAGCTTTAAAATGCTAGCAAATTTGACATATGATAAATGATGTTAAAATCTTAAAAAAAAAATGACTAGCTCTTTGGTATAAAACCTGTTCCTCAATGCTCCACGGAACACCGCAAGTCCCTAAAGCTGAACTTAAAGGGATGTAACAGTTGCTGATTGGCTAAAGGAGTCTACAGGGGGGGAAAAAAAAAAAAAAACCGCACCCCTCAGAGTGCATGACAAGCATCTTGTCTGTAGAACATGGTATGAAAAGAAACTGACTGCAAAAGGAGGAAAAAGCAAAGAAAATGTATGTCACAGCATCCTCCAAAGTATAATCCAAACAAATCCAAGCCCCACTACCTGTTATTAAAACAGAGTTTTGGTACGGCATCCCTCCCTCCTAAATATAATTGTTAACGCACTGAACAGGTCATCCATCCATAAACTATGAATACTAGCCTGTCTTAAAGGCATTTCACTAGCAAAAGAGGAGGTAAAGTAGACCAGTTCTTTAGAGGACCTACAAAAGACACCTTCTTGGTGAAAATAGTATTTAAGTATTAGATGAATACTAAACAATGACGACCCCCTCTGCCCCCCCAAAAATCCCTAATGAGTTGAAAAGTACTATGTAATTCTACACCTTTATTGCCTTTATCTGGTAAAATTCCTGATCTATCCACCTCTTCATAACACAACCACATACAGTTTTTCTTCGCTATTTTACCTGAATGGGATGATTTAACCAAAATCAGTCTATGATCCTAGTAAGATCAAATAAGAAAAAAAGCACAAGCGTGCACGCGCGTGTATGTACACACACACACAAACCTGGACAAACAGGCTGGATACTTGATAAAAAAAACACAAATATCCCCCATTCATTTGCAATTCTAGTCATTTTCTCTAGCAGATCTCAGACTTTCAGAACAAGTATGCAGGTTATTTAAAACTGAGTTATATATAGTCATTTAGCAGCAGCAAAACACTCCTGGCATTATCACAGATGCTAGATCTCTGGAGGATTTTTTTCCCCCAAAACTAGCATTTTTCTTCACCAAGAAGCAACTGGCCTTTATTTTTAAAAACAAGAGCATCTGCACTCCACCCCCACCCCACCCCCCCCCCAAAACCACACAAATCAAAAACCAGTTAAATTCTACGCTAACATGAAACTGTAAGGNTTTTAAAAACAAGAGCATCTGCACTCCACCCCCCCCCCACCCCCCCCCCAAAACCACACAAATCAAAAACCAGTTAAATTCTACGCTAACATGAAACTGTAAGGTGACATCCCAGGCGTTGTCAAAGCCTGTTTTTCATATACTACCACCAGGCAGTTTGATGCGGTATTCCTGATTGCTTTTATCGTATTTGTAAATACACTCACTAATCCACTAAATTAGATAATTTACAAACAGGTCGTCTCAGTTATTAGTGGCCAGCAGTCAAGTTCCATTACATTCGATCCTTATACAGTTGTCTAAACATTTCCATCCAGGTTAAGGGCTCGAATGGGCAAGAAAGGGAGATCAGAGAAATTCGGATGGGGGCAGGGTAGAAGCTGGGAAAAAAATCTCTGCATCTCAGTCCTCAGCGACAACATTCTGCCAGTGCCCACAGAAAAACTAAATTCGGCACCTCTTCCTCCTGTTACACTAGCAACAAAGAGGGAGTTTCGCTAACGCTCCCGTCACCCACCAGGTGCCCAATCTCCTTCCCAGCCCAGTCCTCCGCACTCCCGCCGGGGCCTGGGTGAGCAAGGAGGCCGCGGTGCCCGGGGTCAAGGCACAAAGGGGGGATGATGGAAAAGGAGCGGGTGGGACCTGGGAATTGGGCCACGGAAGGGCTCCAGGATCCACTTAAACACTTGAACCCGGACGGGGGGCGGCGGACAAGAGAAAAGGACAGAATCTGTAATGGAGCAGAAACTGGAATAAGGTGGCAAAAGGGTGAAGAGCCCAAGCTGGGGGGCACTCCTCCGTAATCACGGAAAATACAGTCAGTGAATGTTGCAGGGGAAAGGGGAGGCACTGCACGGAAGGGAAGGCAGGCGCAAGGCCCGAAAGACTAAGCAAGAGGGTGCCATCCAGGGCAGAGAGGAGGAGCCTGTGTTGCCTCTACCTGCAGGCGGGAGGGACGGGCCGCTCAGGTGTGACTGGGTGGAGGCCAAATCGGGAAGGGGCAGGGAAGAGCTCAGGGTGCACTGGGGGCCGCGCAGAGGCGCCTGCGGGCCACAGCCGCCGAGCCAGCAGCCGCGGAGCGAGCGCGGGGGCATCTGCAGGACAAGCAGGAGGAAGAAGCGGGGGTGGGAGTCTCTGGAGTGCACAGTGGGCTGAAGGGAGGCTCGCGGGCAGCCAGAGACATTGGGCGACAGGCGCCCGCGGCGCGGCGCGGAAGAGGCATCCAGGCGGGCGGCCGGGAGGCGGGAGCCCCTCACCTGCGCGGCGGAGGAGGCGGAGCTGCAGCAGCCCATGGCGGGGCCGGAGGAGCCCGGAGGCGGCGCCCGGCGCGCAGCTACGCCCCGGAGCCCCTCGGCATGCGAGCCAGCGGGCGCCCGGGGAGGGCGCGGCCAGGCCCTACACGATTCGGCGGCGGCGGCTGCTCGGGCGGCGGTGGGTACTCAGGAGGCGGCGCGGTTCGGAGCGGGCGCCGGCCACATCCCCCGGCGGTGGCGGTGGCGGTGGCAGCAGCGGCGGCGGCGGCGGCGGCGGCGGCGGCTGCGCGGCTCCTGCTCCGCTCCTACTGCTGCAGCTGCTCCCCAGCGGAAAGGGGCGGGCGGCGGCGGCGGCGGCACCTCCCCCTGTCCCCCGCCTCCCGCCTCCCGCGCCCAGTCCCGCTCTCTTCCACTCCCAGGCCGCCGCCTCCTCAGCGCCGCGCGCGTCTCCCATCAGACTCCCCGCCCCCAGTGCAGCGCGGAGTCCGCGGCCAGGCGGCGGCGGCGGCCAGAACGAGGCCGGGCCCTTCGGCGCGCGTCGGAGCCTGCGCAGTGCCGAAACCATTTAGCTGTGGCACCGAGGCAGAGCGCAGCCTCGGGACCCGTACACTCGTGGAACTGAGGAGCCCGCGGTCCGAACAGGCTCGCTGCCGAAATTGGGCCGGGTTGCTTCCGGATACGGGAGGCACTGCTGAGACGCGAGAAACTGCTTGCTTTCGCTACTAGGCAAGCACCCCGAGGACACTAATGGCTACATGCCCCTGCAGCGGCCGCTCTTTATCCAGAGGAAAGCGTATATGCAATAAACCATCCCTGGAGACGGAGTAAGGTGATAGAAGTCGAGAAAGCATCTATTGCGACTAGTCCCATTTTGCTGATGTGGAAACTAAGCCTTGAAGTGAACCAAGAGCCTAATGACATGCAACCAAAGTCGAGACTGTTATAAAGTGTAGGAAAGAGAGAATATTAAAAAGTTCTCAATCCTTGTCAATTCATACTTACATGAATGTTAACTCCCTTATACAAGATGCACCCCAACATTAAACGAGTATTATTAATTCATGCATATTAAAAATATTCACTAAGTTCTGGTAACTCATAGGAACTGGGGATAAAGAGGTGAACAAAATGCCAGTTTCTGCTCTCAAACAAGTCCATATTGCTACGTCATTACACTGTACGGTAGCAACAAGTTGGAGTAGGTGTTGTCAAGAAATATACAGCTCCAGAAGAATCGATGGAGGAGTGTGAGATAAGAACATTAAAAGATGACAGGAACAAAGCTAAAGATCATGGTTAATACGAAAAGAACTACCATACCAGGCACTGTTAGAAACCTTTTACGTGTTTCTTCTTATCCTGTCTCGAAAGGGTGGGAGGGGGTGGGAGCGGGAGAAATGCAAGAGAGTGAGACTCTAGAAGGCTTGCCTCTCCCAAATAAAAGGCAGCAAGTTTTAAAGATAATGTGTGTTGAAAGGGAATCTAAGCAAAGTCAACATGGCAACCTGCAATCGCCAAAGAAAAGACCACAGCAGAATTCTGGTTGGTATGTTCCAGTGCCATTTCCTAGCACACTTACTGTGGATGTACCATGTCTCTAAACCTTATTTTCCTTTGTGAATCTCTAATAATAGAGCTAGCCAGGAATGTTGTTGTGAAGATTTATATACTGTGTGTGTGTGTATGACTGATTATAACTAATAGGTAACTACTCAACAAGTACTTTTTGAGACCGTAATTCTTCCCTATGTTTAGTTTCAGTTTGAACTGAGAACCCATCATACCACTGAGCTGCTGAATCCTAAGTGTGTTAACAGTAACTATTAAATAGGCCTTTAAATAGAAGTGAAAAAATAAAACTTCAATGACTCTGGCCCCAATTCTGACTATAAATTACACAATTCGAATGTAAACTCCCTGAGAACAAGAAAAGCATTTTCTCCTTTCTATCTCCCTCAGCAGTCTCAAATGTTTGTTGAATAATTCAAAGCAGGCAGGAATAAAAAAAAAAAATACTCCCCTTGAGATTTTCCCTCAAAGCCTCAAAGTACATCTTGTTTTTAACTGAGGGAGGAGGCTGAAAGTAAAATTATAGTCTTAAACAAGAAGCCATCTGTCTTCCTTCTTTATATTCAAGGAAAGAGGAGTTGTTTCTCTTAGCAGAGTCAATATGGGAGCATTTCTCTCAGATTATAAATTTTTTTGGCTAGTGTACTTATTCCATGTAGTAGCTAGTGCTTATTTTGTAATTAGAACTGCAAAGCAGATAAATATGTAACAGACTGTGGCAGTGCTTCAGAAAAATATATTTCACTTTTTTGGAGGTCTCTTTTCCTCCAAAACATTGGTGATGGATAAGTATAATTGAAAGACCACATTCCACTGTGCTTGAATGGTCTGAACTTTAGTTTTCCCTTGAAGGGTTAAAGGAACTAGGAGTTCTGAGGTTCTGCAAGGTGCTTTGTAAATATATTAATTATGTATGTATGCACCATATATTCATATGAAAGTGATGTTTTAAAATTATACCTCCTCATTAGCATGAAAGAAACTAACAGCTCATGAATTGATATTCTGTACCTTCTAAGAATGAGTCTCTTTCCCATCCCCCTTACCCCTGAAGAAACCTCATAAAAGAAATGATTTAGAGGAGGGCAATTTACTGTTCCCTTTCACTCTTTCTCATAAACAAGCATAGACAGCATCAATGAAATTAAACTACAACAAAATCAGACATCGTAAGGAGAATTTGTTTTCTCTAGTCCACGATCAAGTTACTGATCTCTCCACTATGAGGTGTCATTCATTAAAACAAGCCACTTGGAAATGGCTTAGATTTGTTTTACTTTCACTTTTAAGAAAAAGAGATATTTTAAAACTTATGTAAGAACAGCATCTGCACTAACCACTAAAATTCTAAGGTCTATCAATCTTGGTGCTGCAGGGTAAAAGCGGATCACCAGCTGAGCCAGCCAGAAATGCTTCCCAATGGTCTAGTATTGCATAATTGGCCGGCCGTGTGAATCTCAGAGTTTCCAGTTTTAGATGGAGGGCTTGGTGCTGGTCACTCACCAAGGGAAAATACTGAACTAATGGTCTTTCCAACACTTATAATAAAGCCTGATTCACTGTCCAGGTGATTTCGGATTTTGAGGCAATAAATATAAATGTCGTGTTTGAGTGTGTGTGTAACTGCTCAGAATAATCCTTTAATTAAAAAAACAACAACATGGCTGGCATTTGGTGCTTTGACTGTGTTATTTACATTTTAGCTCATACTGTGTTCACAGCCACCTCCCACAAGAGCACATTCCCCTCAGCAGAGCCCTATCTTCAGATCAGACTCACAACCTCCTCCTGGAAGCATTCACATATCACCCCTGGGAAATGCTCCAAAAGGGAAAACTAATTGTAACCAAGAACTGTTACTGTTCATTCATTACCAGAGGCAAGAGCAGGTCTCTATTTGAGAAGATGGAAATATGTTTCAGCCTCCCAGTTAATTCCTGAAGTTGGAAACCCTTGAAAAACCTTTGCTGAATTCAGGCATGTGACAGAAAAGGACAACATTGTTCCCAGCAAGAGTCAGGCTACAATCATAAATCCTTATCTCCACTACTTTATTTCTGTCCACACTTGTAAGTTGATGTCTCTGTAGTGTTAATTAATGACTGGCATTTATTTATGGTTCACTTGGATTTTCATTGCAAGACCAGACAACTGACAAGTTCTTTAAAATTGCTTGCTATGAATTTGTGTTTCGAGGGGTGTAGCATTTCTCTTATTACCTTCCTGAGTGACATTTCTAAAACTTGTATTCATTTATTCAATATTTTTTAGTTCTTATGAGCTAAGCGTGTTTGATTATTGTGCATGCAAACATCAGTTCTCAGAGACTTAAGCTGTTTACAACAAAACTAGTGTTGTGGGGCTTTTTTTGGGGGGGGGCATCGTGGACTGTCTGGTATGGAAGATGGGAAGGAGGCAGGGTGGTGAGAATTAATTTGAGAAGGAAAGAGGCAACTTGTAAAGTAGGGCTATTCATTTATTTAACAATATAGTTCTTGAGTCACTATAATGAGCCAGATACGTAGCTTTATGCCAGGGATTCAAACGTTAACGTTTTAGTGAGGTAGAAAGACATTTAAAGCAAGAATTATAGTATAGTTTAAATGTAATGAGTGGAATGAATCCACATGGTATTTAAGCTCAGAGGAGGTCCACAGAGATTGATTAATTTTGTTAAAAAAATATCACCTTACATTTTCCCCTGTTAACCCTATATTCTTACCTCCACTAGCCAAGTTCCTTCTGTGTACAAAAGGCCTAAAAAAAGAACTTGTTATCTAGGAATGTTTCCTAAGTATTTCTTCAATGAGTAAATTTTATCCATGAGTTCCTAGAAACCTAAATTTCTAAATACCCAGAAAGTCTCAAAGTAAAGGTTATTTGAAAGATTAGAATGATTACTTTTTAAATAAATTATTTTTTTCTGTAAAACTTCTGAAATAAGATATATTTGTTTATATACTATTGAAAGTATGGAAGACTTTTCTTTGGATGACAGTACAACTTAACACTTTAGCAAAAAACAAATAGGATTAACTACACAAACATTTTTAAATGCATTGACCATAGACACAACTGGTAATATTTATTTATTTTTTTTTAAAGATTTATTTATTTATGCATACAAGCACTGGGGTACAGGCAAGAATTGTGGGGGGGGGGGGGGGGGGG
>JAGFMF010012011.1:1803563-1818798 GCA_019455555.1 Galemys pyrenaicus | reverse complement strand
TCCCCTCCCTGGCCGGCAGCAGGGATCGAACTCGTGCTGCAGTGGCTGCGGTTTGCTTCATAGTGTTGCTTAACCCACTGCGCCACCGGGGAGGCCCGACCCCACATATTTTTAAAAAGCAATTGAAAACTGGAAATTATTATTAGAAATCAAACAAGTGCAAGAAGAGGGCAGCAGATTTGAATTGTGCTTAATCATTTAGATGGTGCTGAATTCTTAAAATCTGTGCCAATGACCAAAATGATTATTTGCCCAATAAAACCTTATTTTCCTTGTTCTCTTTTAAACTACAGTTCTGCATATGTGAAGTAGAAAGATAAGAGGGAAAAACATATATTCCATATAAATGCATTGGTCCTAGTTCAAATTTAGCATCTGCCAGAAGAGCATTTTGTTCCTTTTATAATTTATTCCTTGCAGATTACTATTCATGTACACATAGGCTCTTAGAATGTTAGAGCTGGTTGAATCTGCAGAGATCAGATCACTTACCTCCTTAATTTACATTTAAAGACACCGAGGAAAGGACAGAGATAAATTTATTAGGATTATAAATGCAGCCAGTATTCCAGAAGTTTGCTACTAATTAAAATGTTTTGAGGGCCTCCTTGGTGGCACAGGAATTAGTTGCAGCAATAACTGGCTATCACCAGCTACTGCGGCATGAGTTTGATCCCCAGCCAGGGAACTAACCCACATGATGTAGCAGACCTCTCCTGTCTCATCTGCTGCTCCCCTCAGTGGTGTATTTCAGTGGATCTGCCTGTTCTGCTCCCCATTCTCTCTCTGGTGAATCCTCTCCCCCTCTACCTCTGTCCTACACCCCAGCTCTTTTATGCATAAATAAATAAAAAAGTAAATCTTAAAAAAAAAACTGTCAGGAGTTCTACTTCTGGAACAGTGGTGTGAGGGACTCTATAGATGGATTCCTCAGAGAAACAACTTCAACTAGTAAACATTTAGAGGTAGAGATAAAAATTAGCTTAAACCACACATTAAAATCCCAGGAAATTACATGAAGAGCATAAAGCAAATAAAATAAATTTTTACTAGAGAAAATACACTAAATGTTAATAAGAACAGAAAGAATCTTTGGCATAATTTGCTCCCACCCAATGTTAGCTTGATGATAGAAGCTCCAATCTGGGAAGGTTTCACCAAGAAAATGACACTCTTCTCTCAGCTCCCAGACAAGAGAAGTGGCACCTCTCCAGGAGGGGCAGATCACCAATATTTCTCATCTCCTGGCTCTGGTGAAGTAGCTGAGTGGGCAGGGGCTCCCTTCCTCCACTTGACTCTCATACAGATGGGGGCTCCATCCAAAGAACAGCAGGTCAAGAACCCTGAGGGCCCTATAGTTCTTGCTCTAAGTTGCTTGCAGGTGGTAAGAAGCAAACCAAGAAGAGCAGAAGCTACTACCCCCACTTGTTTGTACAGCAGGGGTGTTACGCTAAAAGAAGCACACCGCTGTGCCTGCCCCCACCTACAGAGCTGTGACTGAGGATTTTGCCCTGGGAAAGACCCAAGTCCTTAAGAAGGTGCTGAGCTCTCGCCAATGAAAGTGATTTTATCTGAAACTGCATGTGAGAAGTTCAAGTCAAAAGATGCCTCAAAAACAATGAAAGTTTTGGTGGTAAGCAGTGCAGAGAAAACTGGAAGCTCCTGGGTTCAAGAGGTTAAACTGTGGGCTGACTAATTTACCAGAGAGAACTAGGGAAGAAACATGTTAGAAGATCCTTCTTTGGGTCAGAAAAAACCTTAAAGACTGGCTTAAAAACTACCCCTTAGGTTGGAATTTAATTAGTTCAGACTGTGGATCAATTTATGTTCCAAGCCATTCATTGTCAAAAACAATAAAGCAATCAGTTGTCAATTAATGAAATTTAATAAAGGCAACTTAATGGAGAAATCATGAAAACAGACTAAGAGAGTTTTGTGAAAACTACTGTCATTCCTGGGGCCTCCCTGGTGGCTCAGGGGTTAAAGTCAGTGCTATCAAGCTGTCACTAGCCATTTCAGTCTGAGTTCTATGCCCAGTCAGGGAGCTGACTCACATGTGCAGCAGACCTCTCCTGTCTTGCCCTCTTCCTCCCGCAGTAGTGTATTTCAGGGGATCTCCCTGTTCTGCTCCCACTCTATCTCTGGTGAATCCTCTCACCTCCCACAACTCTGACCTACCCCCCAGTTCTTATGCATAAATAAAAATAAATTAAAAAAAAAAGAAAACCACTGTCATTGCAGTTTGACTGTATAAGGCTGTTTGTGTCCTCTGAGGAGCAACATCAAAGACTTCACCCTGAAAGGGAAATAGGATTCATTGAAATAATCCTGTCACATCATAAACAACTATGCAACCAAAATATAACAAAACAAACCCTGGGTGTGGGTAATCAATGTCCAGAATTAATACGGTCTATTATTTACATTGTCCATATAAACACACACAAAGAAATATGGAAGTTTGACCTGCACCAGGCAACAGAAACTACCCATGAGAAGGCCTGGATGTTGGATTTGATGAATAAAATGTTCATTATAAGTCATTATAAGGGCCTCCCTGGTGACGCAGTGGGTTAAGCAACGCACTATGAAGCAAACCGCAGTCACTGCAGCATGAGTTCGACCCCTGCCTCTGGCCAGGGAGGGGACCCACATGGCGCAGCAGACCTCTCCTGCTGTGCCCGCTGCTGCCCTCAGCAGTGTGTTTCAATCTGCCTGTTCTGCTCCCCATTCTGTCTCTGGTGAATCCTCTCACCCCCCACACCTCTGGCCTGTACCCCAGCTCTTGTATGTATAAATAAACAAATCTTAAAAAAATGTCATTATAAGTATGTTCAAAGAAAATCATGCTCAATGAAATTAAGGAAACTACAATGGCAGTGTCATCAATTAGAGAATGTTAGTAAGTAGGTGGAGTATTCAAAGAAAAATCCCGCCAACCAAAAATCTTATATCCAGAAACATCTTTCAGGGACTTCTAGTTATCTTAAGATTGAAATTGCTTATCATGGACCACAAAGCCTGCCTATCTCTCCAACTTCTGGATGCACACATTCTTGAAAGTTCCTCCTCAATAAAACCAGCATTCTTTAATGTGTGTCCACTTGTCACAGGACCCTTTGTACATGTTGTTCTGTCTGTCTGAAACGCTTTTCTCACTGCTTCATCTAATTGAATCTTATTCACCTTCAATTTCTAGTCAAATTTCACCTCCTCTGGGAAAACTTCTCTGATCTCCCTGCCTCGGGAGAGATACTATATGCTGGTGATAGGAGGATAAGAATAGAAAAATTGGAAAGAAGTCACTCCAAGACCTGAAACCTGTCTGACGTAATGTTGGGAGGTGGAGATGGGGGAGGAAGGGATTGACATACCATTGACCTAGCCATAGGAATTGAACCATTAACCCAGCTATAAGAACTAAAATTCCTTAGGCACCAAGTGAGTTCTAGGAACACATGCTAGAGATAAAGATAAGGAGCTTGAGGACCATTGTAAATTCACAGAGCCTTCTAAAATTCTACTTAGTTATCCAAAAATCAACAACAAACAAAACACTCCACATAGATGAGCTCCGCCTTACCAAAAGAGGACAATAAAACCTAAGGCTGCTCCTTCCAAAGGGCAGCTCTTTCTGCCTGCTTAAGTCTATGCAAGTGTCCTTTTCCTTTTCTCCTTCTTCATAAAAAAACTTGCTCTTTTGTATAACTAAAATCTCTGTCTTGTGGAGAAATTCACCTGGGAAATTAGCAGCATGCCGCTGAAAGGGGAGCTCTGGTGAAACTCTTCCCAGAGTTAACCCAAGGTTACACTCTGAAATGACTTCACTGCCATTCACTTTTTCTTTAGCTTCTTGAAATTTTACATAAATTGGTATATTTGATTAATGCCTGTATGTTTCAAATTCTACAAGGACAGGAAGTGTGTGTGTAGGTTTTTTGAGTTAAGAGTGTAATGGTGGTCCCCTGAGAAAGGGGAGGTGCCAGGTTCCCTGTCCCACCCAAGGAAGAGTGGAGCTGAGCAGTGAGGTGAAGCTGGAGAAGGGACTGAAGAAGGAGGGAAGAAGGATGGAGAGCCAGGAGACCTGGAGGAGGTGCATGGAGCAGAGAGATGTGAAGAAATTGCATTTGCTTCTTGGTCCTGGACTGGTTGGAACAGATGTGGGTGAGAGACCCATGGAGAGGTTAACAATGGCAGCTTTTATCCTGATTTTGATTTTGTTCTTTTCCTCCTGGAAAGGTCTTATTTTTTTAAAAAACAAATTTATTTATTTTATTTTATTTTTTTTTCATTTTTTTTTTAAAGATTTATTTATTTATACATACAAGCACTGGGGTACAGGCCAGAGGTGTAGGGGGGGTGAGAGGATTCACCACAGAGAGCTGGGAGCAGAACAGGCAGATCAACGGAAGTACACTGCTGAGGGGAGCAGCGGGCACAGCAGGAGAGGTCTGCAGCGCCATGTGGGTCCCCTCCCTGGCCGGCAGCAGGGATCGAACTCGTGCTGCGATTTGCTTCATAGTGCGTTGCTTAACCCACTGCGCCACCAGGGGAGGCCCAAAAAATTTATTTATTTATGCATACAAGCACTGGGGTACAGGCCAGAGGTGTGGGGGGGTGGTGAGATGATTCACCACAGAGAACGGGGAGCAGAATAAGCAGATCAACAGAAGTACACTGCTGAGGGCAGCAGCGGGCACAGTAGGAGAGGTCTGTCGCGCCTTGTGGGTCCTCTGCCTGGCCGGCAGCAGGGATCAAACTCGTGCTGCAGTGACCGCGGTTTGCTTCATAGTGTGTTGCGCCACCAGGGAAGCCCTGGAAAGGTCTTATATATTTTGTCTTGATGTGGCAGGTGGCAGAACCTATTTAGAGTGGGCAGGTTTGAGGGTTTTGGGATGCCCCTCTCTTTGTCCTGTAACAAGAGGACTGAAAATCATTGAAAGGTTTTAATCAGAGGAATGGCATAGTCAAATTAGCATTTTTAAAATATTACTTTAGTTGTACTTTCTAAAAGTAGTGGACAGTTGCTTATGGTGGATGCAGGGAGGTCAGGAAGGAAAGTTAGGTATTCCAGAGGAGAAAGGAGTAAGATGGAGATGGGAAGTAGGCCGATAGGAGATATAAAATCATAAGGATTTGGGGATAGATCAAATTGGAAAAGACAGTTAATGGTGGATAGTCTTAAGGCTCTCTCTTATACAGTTTAATACAGTGGTTCTATTTATCCAGGGAGGGGGCTTAGGGAGTAAAAAGAATATTTGTGTTGGGGATATAGGTAGATCATGAATTCAGTTTTGACCTGTTGAATTTGAGGTGCTGCTGAGACCTTCAATAGAGGCTTTAGGTAAGTAAGTGTATACAGCATTCTGGAGTTCAGACGAATTGAGACAAAAGGGTCAGCTTGGGGAATATGTGGTTTACATTTGGAGAACTTCCTCTCCACTACCAGATGATCTAAATCTCCAGCGGGTACCACATTGCTGTCAGCCTCCCAGCTCCAGTTACTCCTTATTCCGTACCTATTAAAAGACTGGATGTCCTCTTCCATGCCCTTCCAACTGGCAAATTGCTTCTCATTCTACAAGACCTTTCTTTCCCTCAACCCCAACCTGCAGTATGGGTGTGTTCCACCACCTTTTGTACTTAGCTGGTCCCAAGGAGAAAAATAATTTCAAAGAGTCAATGAAAAGCACCTCTGTGTCTTCTACTTTTATTTGATCCTTTCAGCTTGAATCTCAGAGGATGTATGTGTACTGAATTGTGAGGGTGAGGGAGTGTTTTTCTTTCAGTTCTCAAAGGTCAGTCAGTAAGCCATAGTCATGCTAATAGAGATCTGGTTTTACAACTCAAAGGATTTCTGGAAATCTTTCAAATGAGGCCTTTGTTTCCAAATCACAGTGATAATTACTGACAAAGTTGGAATTTGAACACAGGTCTTCTGCCTTGAACCCCAGAGCCTTTTCTACTCCCAACATTCTTGTCGAGTATCTGACTTTTTTGATGGTTCTTTTAGTACCACCATTCCTGACCCATAATAGTATCATAAGTGTTATTGAATGAATAAACAAATAAGCTACTTTACGGTCTGATTCTTTTTCTCCCCTCCCCCCAAGATTAACTGGAAGTAAGGAGAGCAAACTAGTAGATTGTGTCTGGGGTTTCTAAGCAGTATTATCAGCATGAATGAATGACTTTTGGGATCTCTGCCACTCAAGCCATTCAATCAACCATAACTTGAATCTCTGAAGAACTATGGTCCATTCTTAGCACAATCTCTAAAGAATACAAACTCCCGAAACCCAGCTGGTAGAAAATATCAACTCTGATCTGTTGTACAAGCAATATGATATAAGAAGGTGGAAGGCCAGATACCTTTCCAAAATGAAATACTTTTTCCTGGCTATCTTATGCATCTACTTAGAAAAAAAAGTCTCCCAGGTAGTGTTGGGGTGTGTGTGCTGAAATGAGTTGAATTTAATTGAATTGGATTCATTTCTGCTGTGATTGCTCAAGGGGTCAGAGCTTTTGTCTTTCAAAGTCTTAAAAGCAGGATTCTGTTGTTTTCTGCCACAATGCATCAGTTCTCCCTTCTAGAAGCACTCCTTTTATCTCTGGGAAACTCTCCTTTCCTCTGTTCTCAGCTCCTGTGACTTGGGCAAGCCAGTTCCAGAGGCTGAGCCAACTCCAGACTCCAGAGGGGACATGGACTTCAGACACGGCTAGTTAGTTGTTCAAAATCAGTGAGCCATAACAAAGGATCTCATAAGCCACAAGTGACCAAAATTCACTTTTTACCCTGAGAATTTATAAGGACTTGGCCTGCTGCTGTTGTGTTGCTGGGTATGGGGATAGAGTCAGTAAAAACATCCATGATGCCTCATGCCAGTGCAGTTACAGCTTTAGTCCACGTGTATTGTATCCCAACACATGAGACAGCCTAGGTAAAAGAAATGGTGAGCTGGTTAGGATCAGTTGCTCCAGTTCTGTTTGAGCAGGTGGACTAATCATGGCCTGGAGAACCCTATCTATACAATTCAGCTTACTACACTGGCCATGAGGTGCCATAATAGATAAAAAGTGACTAATGATTATCTCACTTTCCTGGAAGGAGAAGGCAGAGAGCCAATGCGTGTAGTTGCAATTAACCCATCTGCGCCATAGCCAGCCCAGAACAAGCTGTGACATTGCCTTCCTCCTCCCTACCCCATGGACCTAGCCTTTAAATATCTTCTTACTCTTTCCCAAACTGACTCCCTCATGGGTGAATCTCTTTTTAAAAGCCTTGCCTGGTTCAACTACAGCTAGTACTCACTGGTGAATTCTTGCCCCTGAGCTAAGACCCACTCTTTTGGATCAAGGCCTTGTAACACACAGACTCAAGAGAGCTAGGATTCCTATATTTTTCTGTCCATTTGCCATATTTTGGATCATATTTGAAGCTGTTAGGGGGAAAGGTGGTCCTAGATGGATTGTGGGTGTGTGGACTCCAACCCCCACTCCAGACCAGACCATCGGTGTTCCAGAACCACGAATCCGATAAGATGATTGTCGAAGAATGGATTACTGGGACCTGAGGGTGGAGTTAAGCAGTCAGGCTAGCTAGAAAACCAGAGGTGAGCTTGGGGTCTTTCTTCTTGCTGAGGAGCCAGACCCCTTCCTTCAGAGCCATCTCATTCGACTCGGAGCCAGCTCTCAACACGCCATTGCTTAGATCTAGTAAAGTATTTGTGGATTTGTATCCCTTTCTTTTTCCTTTAATGTTATTACTATTTTATTCTCCTTTCTTTCATAAAATAAAACATGCTAATAACTTTTACCACGTGTACCTGGAGTTGGGACTTTTAAGTCTTCTAAGCGCGCGGGTGGAGAACCCAGTGTGGAGAACCCATTTTATATTAGGGTTGCCCTGTAACAAAGCTACTGTTAACTCCTTTCCCTAGCTTTAGCCATATGTGCAAGAGAAGTACTGTATAGTAACAATAGTTGTTAGCCTCATGTGGTTACTTAAATTTATTGAAATTAGGTTAAATTTTAAAATCAGTTTCTGGGCCTCCCTGGTGGTGCAAGGGGTTACGTACAACACTTGTTAGAGTCAGAGTTTGTCTAAACTTAGCTGGCTGAAACTTGAAAAACGACCTACAGGCCTTATCTAGTAGGTCAGCTGGTCCCATACCTTAGGCTCTCCTGGGCAGTTAAGGGCAGGGTGTTTGAAACAATGTTATCTTAGAATGTGCACCCAGGTACAGGGCAGAAGCCTGAGCCTGCCCAAAATGGATCTCCTGTAAGTTTAAATTTTTGAAACATGTCTCTCTTTAAAGCTATTTGCTGTGCTCATTGCGCAGGCTTTGATCTCTCAGCTTATTGGCTGCAACCTATGTAAGGTGGGAAATTGGCTATAAAAGCCCACTTCTTCCCTCGTGGCCGATCGCCTCAGCCAGACCTGCGTGTCACGGTTAAACGGTCGACCCCAGCATGCTGGCGTAACTAAAGCTCTACATAACCATTGCAGCCCTGTGTCCGCTCTTTGTTCTTTTGGGGTGCCCACGGAAACTCGGTACTTTACACACTGTGAGTCAAGTGCAGCCACTGCAGCACTAGTTCAATCCCCAGCCAGGGAGGCGACCCACATGGCACAGCAGACCTCTCCTGCCTTTGCCTGCTGCTCCCCTCAGCAGTGTATTTTAGTAGATCTGCCTGTTCTGCTCCCCACTCTGTCTCTGGTGAATCCTCTCACTTCCCACACTTCTGACCTGTACCCCAATTCTTATACACATAAATACATAAATCTTTTTAAAAAATAAAATCAGTTTCTTAAGTACACCAATCTCTTTCCAAGCATACATTAGACACACATGACTAGTGACTGCCATACTGGATCACACAGACAGGACATTTCCATAATCACAGAATGCTGATTGCTCTACAAGCAAATTTCCATCTCTGTCCAAAAATATTTGGAAAATATTTCTTTTCTCCAAATGGCAAATGTGGCCAGTAGACAGATGATGGACCTTGAACTATTGTCATTTATTCCATACTTTCTAAATACTTAAATGATACTGATGGGTCTTAGCTAATCCTCTCTGGTATGTATATATTAGAAACATTTTACTTAGTAAGGAACAAATAAACTGTTGTTAAGTCAAACATCGTGGAACTACATAAATAAATATAAATTAAAACATGCATTTCTCTAGCCTTCTCTGATTTAGCATGTGAATATGTATTTCTTGGGATTTGTAAGAACATGATGTTTCATTCTCAGGCTAGTGATTCATTATGAATACATTTCTCAGTAACATTTCCACAGATCATCATTTTCTGAGCAGAACTATCCTCCAAGGTCTGCACCCATTTCCCTTGGAGATTAAAACCCTCTGGGAAGAAATATCTAATCATTTCAAGTGAACAGGAAATGAAGCTCTCCAGTTGAAAGTTTGCAGAAGATATTCAAATTGGTAAATGATAACCACGGTAGAACATAAACTTTTATCAGATAGAGTGAAACATTATATAGTCCTTTATCAGACAGAGTATACAAATGAAATATTATATTGTCACCTAGTCATCATAAGTGAGTGATTCTCCCAGAAAAAAAGAAAGCTTGCTTTATTTTGTTGTATATCAAATGAAAAAAGAAAATGATGAACCGATAACACACAGGACCCAGGGTGATCATTTCTTTTTGCATTGACATAGTTTGTATTTGCACACATTCCCCATTCACTTGTATGAAATAATTAGAAAAAAAGTGCACGATTTTTACAAGATTGTGTGTGTGGGAGGGGGTCAGTTTTCAGCCTTTCTGCTCCCTCATTGGGTGGGTAATTTGGTATTAGAAGGTAGCTATGGTGACCATAAAAGTTACTCATGTGACTAACGATGCAACTAATGATGCCCACAATTACTTAATTGCAGGGATGCTTAACTGCTTTTGCCATTTTTGGAGAGTGCTTATGGTTAATTGTGGCTGCAAGTGGGTAACTACAGGTGCAATCAGATGTGTTCCTAATTTTTATATTTGTGCTGACAGCAGGAGAATCCACCACCCCTTCTAAAAACGGGAGTTCTACAAGGGGGGCTGAAATTAGTTCTTTCAAATCTAGGGAGGATAGACTAGCCTCCAACATGAAAACAAACACAAGTCATTTAATCTCTAAGAAGGGAAGTTCTGCTTATCAGCTGACCTCGAGCCAGGCTCCTCCTCCTCTCATCTTTTCCTTTCCCCTGAGGTTTTTCCACTTGGATTCCTGCTTCTGCCCATATCACAAGAGAAATCTGTCTCTGTATAGCCCTACAATTCCTGTTCCATAATGGAATAGATATTATTTTTTACATATTTCATTGACTGCATGGTCATGTACTTAACAGGTACATTTTTTAAAAGATTTATTTATTTATGCATACAAGCACTGGGGTACAGGCGAGAGATGTGGGGGGTGGGGTGAAAGGATTCACCACAGAGAGCGGGGAGCAGAACAGGCAGATCAACGGAAGTACACTGCTGAGGGGAGCAGAGGGCACAGCAGGAGAGGTCTGCTGCACCATGTGGGTCCCCTCCCTGGCTGGCAGCAGGGATCGAACTCATGCTGCAGTGGCTTCGGTCTGCTTCATAGTACGTTGCTTAACCCACTGCGCCACCAGGGAGGCCCCAACAGGTACATTTTTACACATGTAAAAAAATATGTTTACAAGTGACCTCTAATGTATAGTCTAGGATAGGGTTCAGCTTTTTCAATTTTCTTATTAGGAATTCACATCTTAAAAATGGCTGCACAGCACTTCAAATATCATTAACAAAATCTCACTTGAAGGTCTTTAATTTGTGTAAGGAATGTTAGAAATATTTTTGAGGGCCTCCCTGGTGGCCTGAGAGGTTAAGTCTCAGTGCTACCACCTCAAAGGCCTGAGTTCCATCCCCACATGGGGATGTAGGTTAGGGAGCTGACCTACATGGCACAGCAGACCTCTCCCCCTGCAGTGTATTTCAATAGATCTGCCTGTTTTGCTCCCCACTCTGTATCTGGTGAATCTTCTCACCCTCCCCACCCCTGCCCATACCTCTGGGCTACACCTCAGTTCTTCTATACAAAAATAAATAAGATTTTTTTAAAGAGGAACATTTTTGAATAGGTAAAACTGTTACAGGGCAACCCTAATATAAAATGGGCTTCCCTGACTGGGTTTTTACTCGCACGCTTAGAAGACTTTTATAATAAGCTTTAACTTTAGGCACACGCAACAAAAGTTATTAAAGGGTTTTATTTTACAAAAGAAGGGGAATAAGGTACAAATATTACAAAGAGAAGAGAGGGATACAAATTCGTAAATATCCTACTAGATTTTTTGAGCTGGAATGCAATGGCGGGTTGAGAGCTGGCTTTGAATTAAGTGAGATGGCTCCAAAGGAAGAGAGCGCACATGGCTTAACTTCACCCTTAGGTCTCAGTGATTTATTTTTCGATAATTATATTATCAGATTTGTGGTTTTGGGATATTGGTGGTCTGGAGTGGGGGTTGGAGTTTACAAACCCATTTGTGTAATCTATTTAGGACTACCCCTCCCCCTAACAAAATGAGCAATGGTTAAAGGCATGTGGTTGGTTAGATAGAAACCTCACTGCTCTTACATGGATGAGGTGTATGGCCCCAGCAAGTTCAGGGATCAAACTTTTTGTAGTGACTGAGGTCTGGTATACCCTGGGTCCTGTGTGTCTTTTCTTCATGAAAGCTGTGACTGGACTCTACAAAGATTTGGCTGGACTGGGCTTCAGCTTGAGTCCACCTAAGAACTGCTGGGGTGTGTGTTACTTATGGTCAGAAAATGTGGCCTCCTAAACGCTTCAAGAGCCCATTATTGGACTGCTTTCTATCTGCTGACAAGTAAACATTTGCAACTTGGGCAGAATTTGGTCTAAGACCTTACCTAGTGTGGAGGTTGTATGGTGGGGAATGAGGCCGCCATTCACCTCTAAGCACTGGGAACTACTGATATTTACCCAAAGAAACTGGTACTTGCTGAGGGACCAAGTTAGCTCAAGTCAGTTCAGAACATCTTAATTTCCATTAAAATAGCTCCCATGGACTTAAAAAAATAAAGGAAATATATAGTTACAGAAAGCACAATGCAGAGAAATGGACACATTTTTTATATACAGGAAACTACTTCCCCCAAGGGTGCTCCCACCTTGCCTGGCCTCTGGCCCTCCGTAGCCCTGCATTTTTCCAAGGTTTATATTACCCATTCCCACCTCATTAGAGAAGCTGTTAACTCAAATAACTCCATATTCTACAAATAGTATTTAATATCTATGAGTGCCAGACACTGTTCTGTGCACTGTGGTAACTCAGTGGTATGAATGGAACAGGCTCCTTCTCCAGGGGAGGCTTTCCTGTGAGTGAGCCCTCTGCTTTATTAACCAAAAACCCTTGGCTTGGGATCTGAGGTGCAATCTATCCACAGCCAAATGGCAGGACTGCAAGGAATAACAAGTAATAAAGCAGAGAAAATGTTGGTCAAGAACTCTCTTAGGGAGAGCTCTCTATCTGATTAGAAGAAATCTTTTGAAATGACACTTGGGGCAGAAGGTGAAGTCTCAAGGGCCTTTTACATGAAGAAAAAAAAAAGTCTTCTAAACTGCTTTGCATGAAATAAGGAGAGAAACTGTATGGTTCCTAAGAGAAGGCAGGGAGGTGAGGGAAGAGAGCACAACTTCAGTGCCAAGGCAGAGACGCCTGTTCCATGTGTCACCTCCCTGTTGAGACACACATCTTTGGTAACATATACATAGTGAAATATTTAGTACTTGTGATTATGTTGTGGAGAATGGTGAAATGTTTGAGTTTAGTGTCTGGACTAAAGCTAGTGTTATCTCTGGGCAGTTTCATTTGCCCACAACATTCATTTTTTGCTTAAGCCAGGCTGGTTCAAGCTCGTGCACTCTCTCTCTCTCTTCCCCACTGATAGGGAAGGAACACTGGGCAGAGGCAGGCAAAAGGAGGATTATTCTATCATATTGTAACATGACAGGCGGAGGGTACCAGGGAACTTGGAAAAGTGGCATGATGCCCAGGGTTTGGGCAACTATGAGTCAGAAGATGACTAAACAGTGGAAAAAGAACTTGTAATGGCTGGAAGACACGGCCACAGGGATTGCTCAATTGTTACAGAGTCTGAACTTTTATTTGAAGGTACTGGTGAACCATGGAAGGATTTAATGTTGGTGGAAAGCATGATGAATGTTGCCTTTTTATCTATTTATTTTTTAAAGATTTATTTATTTATGTATACAACCACTGGAGTACAGGTCAGAGGTATGGCGGGAGGGGGAGACGAGTCACCAGAGACAGAGTGGGGAACAGAACAGACTGACCGACTGAAACACACTGCTGAGGGGAGCAGCAGCTGAGGCAGAAGAGGTCTGCCTCGTCACTGTGGGTCACCTCCCTGGCTGGCGTCAGTGATTGAACCAGTGCTGCAGTGACTGTGTTTGCCTCACAGCGCTGTGCTCAAACCATTGCACCTTCAGGGAGGCTCCAATGTTGCCTTTTCAAAAGCTCTTTCTGGGTATGGTGCCCCTCTTCTGGGCTCTCAAAGTATTGACCTATCTAAATTTCAATTGTTTTCTTCTCTGTCCCCCACCTTGCTATGTCTCTCATCTTTGTATGGCTAGCACATGGTATATTGTATGGGGACACAGTAGGAATTCAATGATTTTTTTTTTTTAAGATTTTACTTATTTATGCATACAAGAACTGGGGTATAGGCCAGAGACTGTGGGAGGATGGAGGGTGGGGAAGAGAGGATTCACCAGAAACAGAGCAGGGAGCAGAACAGGCAGACCTACTGAAACACACTGCTGAGGGGAGCAGTGGGCAAGGCAGGAGAGGTCTGCTGCACCATGTGGGTCCCC
This sequence comes from Galemys pyrenaicus, assembly GCA_019455555.1. Taxonomy (NCBI): domain Eukaryota; kingdom Metazoa; phylum Chordata; class Mammalia; order Eulipotyphla; family Talpidae; genus Galemys; species Galemys pyrenaicus. Next base: position 1,804,885 of record JAGFMF010012011.1, on the reverse strand, counting down.
TCCCTGGCTGGGGATTGAACTCATACTGCAGTGGCTGTGAAGCTCAATCCCTTACCACCAGGGAGGCCCTCAGTGAAGTTTTAAAAACATGTTTTGGTATGAATAATTGGAGGGTGGTACAATAAGATAAAGGGATGAGTGAGGAGGTTAACATAGCAATAAGGACATAATTAAAACCTGAAAGAGAATGTAGTGGTAGCAAGGATTTAGAACAGGGACCAAATTGAGAGATATTTACAAAGCAAAATATACTGGAGTTGTGATTCATTGGTTAGTTGAAGGCATTAGTGGAGAGGAAGGTGATAAGGATGGTCCCCTAGTTTCTGATTTTGGTGACTGCTTGGATCTAGAGATAGGAAATACAGTAGAAAGAACAGATTATTTGTTTCATAAGTTTCAATAGCCTGTGCAACATTTGGAGGAAATATCTAATGGGCTACTGCTAAATGGCTTGTAATCTTTGTAGTTCTAGATCTCTATTATGGAGGTTCTTGGTTGTTATTACTCATTTGGTCTTTGGAGACGTGAGTATGGACATGAATTTAAAGGAAAAGTATGTAGGGGCCTCCCTGGTAGAGCAGTGGGTTGGGCGCCCACTATGGAGCAGACCACAGTCACTGCCTCAGGCTGGGACTGAGACCCACGTGGCATGGCAGACCTCTCCTGCCTTGCCTGCTGCTCCCCTCAGCAGTGTGTTTCAGTCAGTCTGCCTATTCTGCTCCCCACTCTGTCTCTGGTGAATCCTCTCACTGCCCTGGACTCTGGCCTGTACCCCAGCTCTTGTGTGCATAAATAAATAAAACTTTTTTTAAAAAAAGAATCTTTATCTGTAATACAGATAATTTGAAAATGTTTAAAAAAAAAGGAAAAGTCTGTAGAGGTAAAAGACAAAAGGCTGAAATAGAAATAGAGTGGTGAGTTGTGCAAACATTTGTGATAGACATGGACAGGTGAGTTCTTGAAGGAAATGTCAGACATAGGAAGAAAATTGGGAGGAAAAAAAATGTCACTGTAAATACAACATTGTTATTTTGTAGACTCCCAGAGTTGACTTTTTTTTTTTTGTAATACAAGTGCCCATTTCAATCCTGATGCTGAGGCATCTGTATCAAAGGGGCATCTACCTCCAAGAGGGATAACTCAAACATATTGCCAGCCACATAATTTTATATATATATGTAAATATATATAAATATATAAAATATATATAATATATATAAATATATATATATTTGACATCAGTTGTAATCCCCATGTATTCCCCATCACCATATCACCAGTGCACCATCACCTCAGTCCCCTGTGCTCCCGTCTGCCCTCAA
>JAGFMF010012011.1:1755077-1802993 GCA_019455555.1 Galemys pyrenaicus | reverse complement strand
TTTGCATGTCCTCTTTGGAGAATTGCCTTTTTAGCTCTTTTGCCCATTTTTTGACTGGGTTGTTCCCTTTGTTTTTGTTTAGTCTGGTTAGTTCTTTGTCAGCCACATAATTTGATAAGAATCAGCTCCTTACCCTAGGCTCCTTATATTTTACAGATGTTTGTTGATTTAGGTAACTAGTCAGTTGGGAATGACTTGTATCCTTTCTTTGTCTTTTTTCCTTCTTTTGTTGCTCTCCCCATACTTCAAATTCCTGATCATATGACTTGGAACCACCAAATACTTAGTAAGTCCTAGAAATCCTAAACCCTTACCCATAGTTCAATAGAAACAGTACCCACTAGGCTCCTGTTTTCTTTCTCTCCATGACCTCACTATGGCTTAGGTATGTTGTGTAATAATACAATCTATTATTTCAAATTTACCTGATGGCTATTGTTGAAGGGCATCTTGTAGTTATAAGAACTCTATGGGTTGGTCCAGTCATAACATCAATAGATATCCATGTTCTTACTCATTGCCCAACCCTTTAATATTTAAGTGGACATACGACTAGTCTTGACTACTGTGCCACAAGTCTAAGTGGCATGTATCACTTATTAACTGAAGTATTTAAGTTGGTGTGTGACCCTTCAGCTCTTTCTTCTGTCTGAGCAACCATGGAATTCTACTTTGACTTGATAAAGCCATAAGATGAAACCAGCCTGGATTATGGGGTCACCACATAGAAGAACTTAAAGCAACCACACTGAGTGAGAAGTAAACTTTTGCTGTGTTAAGTCACTGAGATTTGAGGGTTAATTTGTTACTTGTACATAACTTCGCTTACCCTGACTAATACATCAATGGCAGAGAGTTTCCAATGGGTCAGGTCAAATATGACAAAGAAATCAAGCATATCAAAGAAATCAGTGTCACAAGGGGCCATACTGGGTATACTGACACAAAACCTGAACACTTTTACCCAGCCCAGTGTCCATTTTGTGATAGGCAATTTAGCCTACTGGTGAAGAGGGTGAGGAATTAGATTCTGGAATCAGAAACACATGTCATGGACTGAATTATGTCCTCTCAAAAATTAATCTGTTGAAGTTCTAACCACTGGTACCTACAAACTGTGTTTGGAGATAGTCTCTAAAGAGGAATTAAATTAAAATGAGTTGTTGCAGTGGGCCCCCACCCAATGACTGGTATCCTTATAAGAAGAGGAAATTTAGGCCCTCCCTGGTGGCGCAGTGGGTTAAGCAACGCACTATGAAGCAAACCGCAGCCACTGCAGCACGAGTTCGATCCCTGCTGCCACAGGGAGGTGATCCACATGGCGCTGCAGACCTCTCCTGCCTCGCCCACTGCTCCCCTCAGCAGTGTCTTTCAGTCGATCTGCCTGTGCTGTTCTCCACTCTGTCTGGTGAATTCTCTCACCCCCCCACCACCTCTGGCCTGTACCCCAGTGCTTGTATGCATAAATAAATAAATCTTTAAAAAAAAAAAAGAAGAGGAAATTTAGACACGACACATAGAAATGGAAGACAATGTGAAGACAGAGGGAGATGAGTGCCATTTATAAGCCAAGAAGGGAGGACTGAAACAGATCCTTCCCTCGTGGCTCTCAGAGTGAATCAACCTAGTTGACACCTTGATTTTAGACTTCTAGCTTCCAGAACTGTGAGAAAATTTTCTGTTAAGACATCCAGATGATGATACTTTATTATGGCAGCCTTAGTGAACCAATATAGCAGGTTTGAATTCCAGCTCTGTTACATCTCAGCTATGCAACCTCAGGTGAGTCATACAACCTCTCTAAGTCTCACTTTCCTTATCTTTAAAACAGGGAGAGTAATCAATGCTCTGTGCTGACAAATGATACAAATAAAGTGTTTAGCTTAGTGTGTAGCTTAATGTCAGCTCTCAATAGATATTGGCTTTCTTTATTACAATATTATTCTTTTGATGTCTATTTTAGCTTCATGATGGAGTCTTAGTGTAATAAGGAGTCTTAGTGTAATAAAAACCAAATGACTCTAAATTCTTTTATTAATCCCACTTTTCCTCCATCATAATCATGAACATAGTCACACCTGCAGAAGTAACTTAACACACTCACATGTTGGGTGTGGAAGACTTGTTTTCATGAAACACCTTAGGCTGGTCCTCTGACTGGAAAGAGCCACACGCAGGGGGCTGGGTCTCTAAGCTCAAGCACCAGTCTGCAAGGTTGCATTGGCTGTCTACACTCTGGATCTCACCCTTATCTGTTTCTAGAGCTGGGGGACCGGGACTTCCTTTCAAGTAGAGCACATTCTTAGATCTAAAATATACCTCCAGCTAAAACAGACTTTGTATGTCATATCCCACGACAGCCTATTTCTAAGTTGCGTTTTGTTGTTTAACCTTTTTATTGTAGGTCATCTCAAACAGACACAAAAGTAGTCTAAGAGCCCACGCATCCATCATTAGCTCATGAGCAAGCCTCCCATCTACCTCTACATATCCATCTCTTTTTTAAAGACTATCCCAGACATGTATTTCACCAGTAACACTTAATTAAAAGGTGTGGGCTTAATAAAAAAAAATACTACCATTATCACAAGTCTGAGCCCTGCTTGCCTTGCAGTGATCCAGAGGCAAACAATTGCCTGGCAGGAGAGGGACTGCTAGGCAGGGAAGTAGCTGAAGCACTTGCCTTTTCGCCCATTCAGAATGGGAGTAAATTTCCAAATCAGCTGAATTTGGCACAAATTTTGATGGAAGCTTCAAGTCCAGCCATAGGTGAACTCCATAAGAATGCTTCAGATGCCCTAGATCTTGGTCAGTAGTGACTGCTGTGTATAAAAGATTTTCAGTCATTTATTGCCTCTATTAAGATGGAATCCTTAGCCAATTTCCAGGCTATTTTATTTATTGGAAGTCTACAAAAAAGGTTAAAAAAATGTTGCCAGTTAATCACAGCCAACCTTTCTACAAAATAAATTTTGCTAAATTTAGCAACATTTAACAGAGTGCCCATTTTAACTTGATCTAAATTTCTTCATCCATTAATTTGTCTTGTTGAATCCTTTTTAGTGTAGCACTGTCTTCAGGCCCCATCCCATGCACTTCAATTGTAAGGAGAGCTCTTGGCAGGTTCCCACCTCATGTGCCTGGGTTTCCTGCTTCTCTTCCTGAGGGCTTTTTCCTGTTCCACCAGGAATTTCTACATTGAAAGACCGTCAGTGGACATATACCACAGCTTTTCTGTGTCTTAGTGGCAAAATTCTGAGATCTGTTTGATACGTTCAGATGATTGCCAGCAAGATTGAACCTTGGACTTTTTTGTTCATTGATGCACCATTTTTATTGTTTTTTTTCCCCCCTTTCCAGTCTTATTTTGTTAACTGTGCCACTTGAACTGCCAGGTATTACGTCCCAAATAGCTACCCATATCCACTTCTTTATTACAGGGCTCCTTCAGTGGGAACAGAAACTAACACAGGGGCAATTTTGTAAATTTAGTGCAACCTTTTGGAACAGTTAAGTATAAATAATAAAATGAAATATTGAGTATTACCTGCTAAGTACATTCACTGGTTTATTATCACTAATCTTATGAGTGGGCTTTGGATAGTCCAATTTTCCAATGATAAAATTGAGGATAACAGAAATTGAGAGAATTGTCCATGATCTTCGAGTAAGAGCTGAGCTGCAAGTCCATACCTGCCATCAGCATGGTCTTGCTTCCTGTTCTAGCTTTTGTTTCTGGTGAAAGATTTTTTTCTAACAGCCTGTAGATTTCTTTTTCTTTCTTTCTTTTTTAAACTATTCTGCTTGCTTATCTATATTTTGAATGGGAGAATTTCCTGCGAGTTGAACTTCAAGTTGTAAGTAAAAAGGCCCATCTTGATGTGGTCTCCTAGCAACAATTTATGAAACACTTTAAAGCAATTATTCTTCTCAAGCACATTTCCAAATGTTGAAGCATGTTCATTCACTTCCATCATTAAAATCTCCAAGAACATTCATCGTGTAGCACACAGTTCTAGTAATTATGTGCTCGTCAACAGGTTGCTGAGGATGCTGAGAGTCAGGACAGACTACAATTCCCCCAGGAAATGAGAACTTTGTTTCCAGCCTAGCCAGGCAGACCCACTCTTCTCCAAAGGCGTCTTAATTGACTTGTGGGGTGGGGTTAGGAGAAAAATATTTAAACCCCAAACAGCCTTCTGTAAATGTCGAACCCATGGCAACACTCACAAGTCAAAGGAGGATTCACATATCTAAGGCCTCTAAGCTCTGCTAAGCAGGCAGCTTTCCAGTGCTCCTCCTGGGGCCCTCCCCTTAACGCAGTTTAGACCTGTAGAATCAAGCAGGCAGATTTCCTTCCACAGGTCCCTTAAAAATGCAGTTCTGCCCGAAGTTAATTGCTGGTCCTTCTATTTGTGCTTCTTTTGTTGTTTCTTTTCTAAGAATTTTCTTTTATTTGTGTCTTCTTTAAATGTTTTAGTATGCAAGCCTAGAGGGGATCTGAATCACTGGCACTCACACTGCATGTTTGCATTGGGTCTTTGGACACAAGTTTGCTTGGAAGGAATGTGGGGGGAAACAAAGTTTTCTGCTAATCTGGACAACTGTTTTTTAAAACACTGGGGTACAGGCCAGAGGTGTGGGGGGTGAGAGGATTCACCACAGAGAGCTGGGAGCAGAACAGGCAGGTTAATGGAAGTACACTGCTGAGGGGAGCAGCGGGCACAGCAGGAGAGGTCTGCCGCACCATGTGGGTCCCCTCCCTGGCTGGCAGCAGGGATCGAACTCGTGCTGCAGTGGCTGAGGTTTTGCTTCATAGTGCGTTGCTTAACCCACTGCGCCACCAGGGAGGCCCTTTTTGGAAAATTTTTATGTTTACAAAAGCATTTCTATATATTCTGTATATACTTTATTCAGATTCATCTTATGCAGATATTTTTTATCACTGTGATTTGCTTATCAAAACTGAAATTGTTGTGTTTTAAGGTGTGTTTGTGGAAGGAGACTGCATGAATCCCAAGTTGCTGAAACTGGATAAATGCTTAAGCCTCCCCTCCCCCTTCACATTGTACATACATAAGACACACAAGAATGTGTAGGTACATGCATGCATGTATGGCAAATGCAAAAATACATATAACACATGGCATAGAAACACACACATACAGACACACTTCAATATACACACAGGAGTTCATAAAACATATGTATATACACATACAAGATATTCAGAGATAACATCATACATACAGATAAACATCCATGCTGGCTCTCTTAGAATCAGGGATTCACAGTGTGTATATATACATATATATTTTTTAAAGATTTATTTTTATTTATTTATGCATACAAGAACTGGGGGTATAGACCAGAGATGCAGGAGGTGAGAGGATTCACCAGAGACAGTGGGGAGGAAACAGGAGATCTGCTGAAATACAATGCTGAGGGGTGATGCGGGCAAGAGACGATAGGTCTGCTACGCCATGTGGGTTAGTTCCCTGGCCAGGGATCGAACTCATGCTGCAGTGGCTGGTGATAGCCTGATAGCATTGGGACTTTAACCGTTGTGCCACCTGGGAGACCCTGACAGTGCATATTCGTGATAGAATTTGAGCCTATCAATGGAGGCAGAAATGTGTTGAAAGAGAACTAAAGAAGACTGGTAAAGAAATGGGGCAAGTGGGCCAGAATGATCATCTCTACCGGGAAATTATTTCTTTGTGGAACTGAGTATGTTGTCGAGCATGGCAATAGTTTGGGTTACAAAATCTGCCCTATCCAGCAAGTTGAGAGGATCATTTAGATGAGCTTTCTATGTAAACTATTCAGTCCCCCCAGGCAGATAGGTGGGTAGTCTTGCGTAGATTGCCTGAATCCTGAGGTGAGGATGGGGCTAAATATGAAAGATGTCTTCTCCCTGAAAATTTAGGACATGGCTCCGTTAATTACCTATTAATGGAGTATAGAACTATTATACTCCATTAAGTATTAATGTGTATAAAATTATTTTCAAAACTTACTGGACTACACCACAAAATGTACTTCTTTTCCCTCACAGTAACTGTAGGTCAGGAATTCAGGAGTGGGTGCTTCCAGTTCAAGGACATTTGTGAAATTACAGTTAAGATCTTGGTCAGGGCTACAGTCACATGAGGGCTTGACTGGGATTGTACACCTTGTTTCCAGGGTGGCTTACACATAAGAATGGCCAGCTGATAGTGGTTGTTGGCAGGAAGGCCTGGTTCCTCACATGCAGTTCTCTGTGAGGTTCTTTAGCTTTCTTGTGGCAAGCTGCTTGGTTTCCCCCTGAACAAGTGAGCAATATCGTAGTCTCAGTATGGTTTTTAAAAAATATTTATTTATTTATGCATACCAAAACTGTGATACAGGCCAGAGGTGTGGGTCGTGAGAGGAGTCACCAGAGACAGAGTGGGGAGCAGAACAGGAGGATCTACTGAAATACACTGCTGAGGGGAACAGTGGGTGAGGCAGGAGAGGTCTGCTGAGCCATGTGGGTCACCTCCCTGACTGGGGATTGAATTCGTGCTTCAGTGGCTGTCGATAGCTTCATAGTGCTGCGTTTTAATCCCTTGCACCACCAGAGAGGCCCCGAAGTCTCAGTATCTTTTATGATTTGGTCTTGAATCTATGCTCTGTCATTTCTGCAGTAACTTACAGGTTACACAGGTCAGCCATATGCAGTATGGGAGGGACTATCTGACTACCTGCAGACGTCTCGTGAGCTGACTGTCACAGTGATTTTTCACTTTTATGATAACTTCATGCAGATTTAATAAAGCACATTTTGAGTATTCTGTACCTTTGTGGCATCGGTGAAATCCAGTTAGGTATCCTGGATCAGGTGAACTCTGAGGAGGGGCAAGAAGGAAATGTAGGAGTGATGGAAAGAGTGTTGAGAGTCGAGCTGTAACTGTGTATAAGGTGGGTGGGGAAGATGCAGATCACGTCAGCTTTGTTGGCCATTTTTCAGGACTTGCATTTGGGCCTTTCCATAATATCAGGAGCCCTGCTTTCCATAATGTGCCTCAGTAGTTTGGCTTCCTCCTCTTTTCTCTTAAGACAGCTAATAATAATCTTAATATCATTTAACATCTATGACATCTAGACCATATTCATATTTCCTCAAATTTTCCCAAAATGCCTTATAGAGTTCAATTTAAAACCAGAATCCAATTAGGGTTTATATACTGCATTTGCTAATTAATCTTTTCAGTCTCTTTGAATCTAGAAGGGTACCCTGACATTCTTCACCATGACTTTGACTTTTGAACTGACTGGGATGATTATCTTTATGCCAGTCTGGGTGTGTCTTGTTGGTTCCCCATGATATCATTCTGTTTATCTCCTGGACTTTCCATCTACTCTACACTAAGTCTAAAAATAAAATAGATTTATGTTAAATGAATGATTCAGGCTAAAATGATAAAAATATTTCACCATTCACTTCTATTAACTTTGATTCAGTAGGCATTCTCATATATAAAAATGTTTCATGTGGCAATGTAGACAATCTGCTTTGGAATCAGAGACGTTTTACAGCTGGAGACCTTGAAAAAATAATTTCTTTGAACTTCAGTCTCCCCACATGTGAAAAAGGGAATGGTAGACACTCAAAAAATGTTTCCTCTATTCCCCTCAACTATAGGTTCTTCTGGATCTCACAAAGTACCAGCAGGATAGATATCTCAAGCATTTGAAGAGCTCAGGCTTCCTAAGTAAGACAGAAGCAGCAAGACTGCAATCATTTCTGCGGAGACAGCATCATCATAATGCAATATTAGCTACTGTGATCTTCTATCATTTCCTTCCTGGAGAGTTATGACTGTGGCATTGAGGATTTAAGACCTACAGCCCGAACACTACTTACTACAAATCTCTCATAAAGCTGCTGCAATAAATCTCTCAGGAGAAAGTCATTGCATAAAAAATCCCCAACTTCAGGGAGCTGGCCATTTATTTTCTGAGAAAAGAAGGGCTGTGATGAGAGACACTCCATGCTCCTTTAACTCCATGGAATAGAACCCAACAAAGCATTCATCATGCAAAGTTGAACAATGGACCGCAGTGAGACAAGCTAGAGAAGGAAGATGGAAAGAGGAGCACCCCACCCAAGGTCTGCTCAGGATTTCCTGATAGCCTGGGGATCAGTTCTGTGTACAATAAGCCCAGCAGAAGGAGGAGTTCCTTAAGACAAAATGCCTTTCAGGATACTAAGACAACAGTCTAAACCTGGGTCCAATCTGCTCCACAGATTTAATTTAGTCTGTATAATGTTTAAACATTTTTTCCAACGTTAAAAACATTTAAATTTCACAGAGAAATATATCCAGATTTGTGCCTTCTTTAAACAACTGCAATCTGACAAACTTGCATCACCTTCCAGCATTCCTGTCCCTTTGAAATGGTGTGTGTATGCTCCAATTTACCCCACTATTCCCCATCTACATGAACTGCCTTGTAGGCAGTGGAGTTTGCATTCCCCATACTAATCCATTGCCCTGAGGTCCATTCTCTCATCCTCCTCCCCCACCTGTCTTTGCATCAGAAGTGTACTCATCGAATAGAAAATACAACTGACTCTTCCCTCTTAAGCCATGACCTCATATACATTCAGATTTCCAACTTGGCAGGGAGGCAGCCTGGTATAAAGCTGAGAGCATGGGTTTTCCTTAGAGGCAGCCCTCAACTCAAATGCTACCTCTCCCTTTCATTGGGATGTTGTCCAACCAGCTGAGCTCCTCTGGAAGCCTAGTTTGCTCTTAGCAAAATGGGTATAATAGGATCTCCTACTTTTAGCGAGGACTAAGTACAGTAATGGCTCTAAAAGGCCTGGGCATGCTGTATCTCAGGATCTGTGACTTAATGCTCTCTTGTTTTATTCCTTTTCGTGGCTTCTTTCATCTTTTCTACCTCCTTTGAAGGTACCCTTTCCTGGAACATCCCATAAATGCCACCCTTCCTTAGGGTTCTATATTCGCTCTCACTCCCTACCACTCTGATCTCTCTGTCAATGGTGGTACAGACACACAAATTGATAAGATCAATAAAGGCAATACAATTTTGTTTTGCATTTTTTCACTTATTGCATAAACATTTGTTGTTGATTGCAACATATTCTTCAAAATAAATATGGAAGACTAGCTATATAATTTTCCTTTGCCTGAAGAGGTTATAATTTACCCAATTATTCTTTTGATGCTGGATATTTAGATTATTCTCATTTTGAAAGGCAAGAATGATGAGAGTATTTTTTTATATATGACATTTCCCTGTTTTGGAATTATTTCTCAGAACAGTCTTATTTTTCCCATTTGACTTTTTCTTTTTTCTCTCTCCTCCTTTTCATGTATCCAGAGGTTTAAAGTGTTTTCTTTAGTGTCAATGTGAAGGAGAGTGGTTGTGGTGTCAATAAAGAAAGAAGCTGTAAACTTTGACAATCTGCTTGTCAGAAAGGGCCTAAATTAGCCCCCTGTGCATTTGGAAGGGAGGAGTAACAACTTAAATATAACAATTCCCCATGTGGGATTTAAAAAAAAAAATGAATGCCTAGGATCTTTATAAGTATGTGTTGACTAAGTGGGGCAATGTCTCTTTCAAAGTGGGTATAGTTTCACTATTTGCAGGTGACATGATAATATACACAGAAAACCCCAAAGACTATACTGAAACACCACTAGGAGTAATAAATCAGTATAGTAAAGTAATAAACTACAAAATTAACACGTAAAATCTCTCCCATTCCTATATGCAAATAACAAACTAGAAGAAGAATGGAAGAAAGTAGTCCCATTTATAATCACATCAAAAAGAATTAAGTACCTAGGAATAACTTAACAAAGGAGGTGAAAAATATATACACAAAACATTGCTAAAAGAAGTAAAGGAAGTCACAAGGAAATGGAAAGATATCCTATATTCAAGGATTAGAAGAATTCACATTGTTAAATAGCCATTTTACCTAGAGCAATGTATAGAGTCCTATCAAAATTCAAATTGTTATCTTCAAGTAAAAAGTAATTTGCATGGAACCATACTGAAATTTGCATGGGACCATAAAAGACCTTGAACAGCCGAAGCAATCTTAACAAAAAGGAATGGAGGGATTAAACTCCCACACTTCAAGTTATACTATAAAATAATAGTAATCAAAACTATATAGTATTGGAATAAAAACAGAGATACAGATCAATGGAATAGACTTGAGAGGCCAGAAGTAAGCTCATATGGACTTATATGGACAACTAATTTACAGCAAAGGCACTAAGCATACAGTGGAGAAAGCAGTCTCTTCAATAGATGGTATTGGGAATACTGGTCAGCCACATGCTAAAGAGGAAAACCAGATAACTTTCTTACAGCATACACAAAAATTAATTTGAAATGGATCAAAGACTTGAGTGTAAGACCTGAAATCATAAAATACATAGAAGAAAACATAGGCAGAGCAATTTGTGACACCGACTTGAGTAATGTCTTTAGGGACTTGACTGCAATGGCACAGGAACTAAAAGTAAAAATGAATAAGACTCCATCAAACTTAAAAGTTTCTGAACAGTGAAAGAAACTGTCATTAAAACAGAAATACATCCTACCAAAAGGGAGAATATATTTGTACATTATACAATTGACAAAGGGCTAAAATGAAAAGCCAGATTAAAGTATGAGCAGAAGAGCTAAATAGATACTTCTATAAAGATGACATACCAGTGGTCAAGGAATATGAGAAAATTGCTCATCATCATTTATCATAAGGGAAATATATATCAAAACCACAATGAGATACCACCTCTGATAATGACTCATATCAAAGACCAGAAGCAATTGTTGGCAAGGATGTGGAGAAAAAGGAACCCTTATACAGTGTTTTTTGGGATGTAGACTAATCAATCTTCCATGGAAAATAGTATGGTGGTTTATTAAAAATAGAGCTACCATATGATCCAGCAATTCCACTCCTAGGTATCTACCTATAGAATAATTTAAAAGGATGTAAGCATTGATATGTTCATTGCGACACTATAATAACCAACCAAGGGGAACAATGTAAGTGTCCAAGGACAGGTGAGTGGATAAAGAAGAATTGGTAAATAGTATTGCTACACACACACACACACACACACACACACACACACACACAGAGGAATACTATTTAGCTATAAAAAAGATGAAATGTTTCTATTTATGACAACATGAGTGGAAGTAGAAATGACTATATTAAGTGAAATAAGCCAGAAGGAAGATAAATATGGATGATTTCACTCCTGTGGAATATAAGTAACAACTAAAGGGACAGACAAAAAACAAAACAACAGACCACAAATCCCTTGAACTCTGACTGCATAACTGAGGCTAGCAGAGGGAAGGTAGGTTAAGGAGCATTGAAAGGAGGGACCCAATGGACTATGGTAGACTGGAGCTTTGGTGTGGGCATGGTATGATGACAAATGTTTGCAGAGATGAGAAGCTATACACCTAAAACATACAATATTGCAAACTACTGCTACCTCAATAAACATTTTTTTAAAAGGAAGTGGAAATAGTTTTCTTTACTCATATGGTATGTCTTGGAACAGAGTCAGAGAAAGCTGCATCTAGATTAAGGAAGGAATAAGTCCCATCCAGCTGAGAGAACATGTTAATTTGGAAGTAAAGGAGGAAGTGTTGGATTCAGTTAATGAATTTTAAGTGCCTGCTATGTGCTAAGCATATTGACTAAATAGTGGTATTTATCTGGGACAGCTTGGTTGCTGAATGGGAAGACAGTGATAAAAATGGGAAATACAGAATCAGGTTTGGTAAGGAACTAGGATGTGGCCTCAACTACAGGGAAGGCTGCCAAAAAGGAAGCAGTGGACAACTGGCTGTGACAGTTGGGTGATTGGTAATTCAGGGAGTGGTTAGATGGCTGTCCTGGGACTCATGCTTTCCTCATGGACTGACATTCCACTCAGGGTCAACAGGGTAAATCAATGAAAGACAAACAACAATCTTCCATGAAGTAATTTTGGAGACTTTATTGTCCACGTAAAGCCAGCTGGCAGCTGAAATAGGCAGTGAAATACCTCAAAGTCAACTCAAAGTAATAAGTTTTTTTCCCCCACAAAGTTTTTATAGGTTAATTCCTTCTTCCTCATTGTAATAGCTTCTCCACTCTTCAACAGATTTAGCATTCTCTTCCTGTTGTAGATTAACAACCGTATCGGATAAATAGGACTATTACCAAGAGAGGCAGAAAGTAGGAACATTTGCTATTTCTATTTGAAAAGCCCAGTGACATGCTTTTCCCTGTGACTCCTCAGTAACTTGTATCCAGGAGTGTTATCTAGCCTCTCCCGAAATCTTCCAACCAAGGTTAGTACTTAAATTCCATGATTCTGTAACAAATTTGAATAACATAACCCCATAAATCTCCAAATCCAAATTAAGGGGGAAGTAAGCTTCCCAGTGGTTAAGAAAATTGGTTTTAAAAAAATTGTTTCCAGTCAAGACGTTCAACAGCGTTCAACAGCTTTTATTATTTACTTGGAAAATGCTGCATGTTACAGCAATTAACAAGAGGCAGGCAGGTTTCAAGTTCTTTGCTCTGTAGGCAGGGACAGTGTGTCCTTTAAAATCTAAGTAAAATCTATAGGTCTATTGCAACAGCTATGGAGAGTGGAAGGAGGATTTTGGCTTCTTTTGCACTTTGAAGGCCTGAAAGATTGATTTTCTTCCAGGGAAATTTGGCAAAAGGATAAAAAGCAGCCTCAAGGGTGGTTTAGGCCACAGAGGAAAAGTTTTTGAATTTTTCCTAGAAAATTTTTGAAAAAAATAGAAAAATTTCAGTGTGCTGTAGGGTTGAACACAGTCCCAAAAACCAATAGGAAAAGAAACTTTGATCTGAAGTCACATTTCAGGGACTCCCTGGTAAGTTTGTAAACACAGTAAAATCCAGGTTCAGTTCTCTGCTCTTCATAAGCATTCCATATCCCATCCTTTTTTTTTTTTTCTTTGACTGAAATGGCTGCAGCCTGAGGTTTCATTAGCCAAGTTTAAGTCTTGCATATAAATCGCTAATGTCCGGGATCAATTCTCCCAGCCAGTCACACCTAACTTCCATCTGTGATTGTGAAGGCAATCAACTTCTGATCTACAGAACTGTGAACTAATAAATGGGTGTTGTTATGAGCTCCTAAGTTTGTTGTAATTTTTTTTTACACAGCAATAGAAAATGAATACATTTACCTTCCTCTTTTCCTTACTCAGGAAAACATCATGAGAAGACCCATTACTCAGCTGTACATTCTAGGGGAAAAGGGCTTTTTTTAGCTCAGAGCACCACACTGCCCTCTGGTGTAGATATATGGTAAAGCAGTCATGTGTAAATACAACTTCCTTATTGAGGAAGAATTTGGTTGTTGGACTCCAGATGAGTAAAACTGTGGAAATATTGATGCCAACTTAGTACAGGAGATTCTTTTCTTTAGAGTAAAGCAGCCCGGATGGCACAGTTTCTTCACTTCCAAAATTCCCTAGAATGAGCAGTGAGCAACAACAAGAGAAGAAAACAGCTTGTGAGGGACAACTTACCAAGACTGAAATTCTCCCTCTGCTCAGGCCATAGTCTACAGAAGCAGGCTAGGGAGCCAGCTCTGTCCGGCAGTCTGCTTCTGTTTCCTCCTGCCATCTAAACAGAAACTCCTAGGCCAGAAGCAAGGCCCTTTTCTTTGTTAAATTACCTTCTGGTTTATTCTAAGTGAGGACAAACTACATTCACTACAAAGTGTTTTAATAGCCCTAAAAGTAGGGTGGAGTGGACGAGTGCTTTTGCATATCAGCCTCCTAACAATCCTATGAGGTAGATAATGTCATTCATTATTTGGATGAGACCAACAAATGTCAAATGACTTCTCCAAGGTCACAGTCAACACCTTGGATTCAAATCAGGTTAAATTGATTTAAAAAACCAAGTGTGATATCGAGTATTATTAGATACTTTTAAATAAACTTTGTTTTAACACAGTTAAAGATTTACAGAAATATGTAACACTAATAGAAGTCCCATAGATATCCCACAAGTAGTTTCTTTTATTATTAATAATATCCATTAGTATGCATGTTTGTCGCAATTAATAAACCAATATTAATTCATTATTGTTAAGGAAACTCCTTACTTCAAATTTGCTCAGTTTTCCCCTCATTTCCTTTTTTCAGCCCTTCATCTAGGAGACCACATTGCATCTAATAGTTATGATCTTTAAAGTTGTGAGCAGTACTAGTCAAGCATGTCAACTAAAATAGTCACTGCTGTGAAGCAAATTTAAAGTTTAGTCAAAGAGAAATTTCTTAGAGGTTATTCAGAGCCGAACTAAAGGGCTCAGAAGTCATGGGTTCTGCCCGTGGGGCTTTTAGCCTTGATTTCTACAGGTAAGTGAAGTGCACAGAAAGAATACATCGTTTTTTTCTTAACAAAGGAAGGAAAACATTTCCTTAATTTCTAACATTTTCAGTTAACTAAAGGAGGTTGTTTTCTAACCAACTTAGTTAATTGATAAAGGAGAAACACTTCTTAACTTCAAAGCTTCTTTTGATCTTACAGAGCTAATTCAGAGTCATCTGTGCTTGAGAAGAAGGAAGGAACAAAGGTTAGCTGAATCTTCTCATAAAAGTAGACCCTTATAGTCACCAGGTGCAGTGAAGCCATTATCTTAGGTTCCTTCTTCAGGCAACTGGCAAACAAGACAGGGGCTGGCTCTATAGACTTTTCCAGGCTTTTCCTTTTTTTCTCACTTCAGAGTTTTTCACAGTGAATAGGGATCTCTGTTCCATTGACTCCGCCCTCTGGAGGTGGCCCTGACAGGACAGAGGTAGATGTTTTCCAACAGAGCAAATGTTGAAATTTTCTCAGTCCACAGATATTGTGGAGAACGTTCCTCCATTGGGATTTGATACTTTCTTGTGATGAGAATAGGTCTGTATGTTTGGGGGAGAAAGACCACAGAAGAAAATGCCTTTTATTTGCATCATATCTAGGATGCATATTATTGTTAGTATGCAGACTGAGAAGCACCCCAAGGTCCTAAATGGGTTCTGCCATCTGCTGCAGAAAGACAAAACAACACTTAGTAAGAACCTGAACAAAAAGGAACATGAATAGAATTAGTGTGGATAAAGAAAATATAAAAGAAAGAATAATAACTTCCAGTAAAATACCCAGAGTTACCCATTGCCTCATGAGTAAATGCCCAGCAGCACAACAGTGTTGGCTCAAAGTTGGGGCACTGAGGCCTAAAAGCTTGCCAGGAGCCTAAGGCACCTTCTGGCTGGGAACTATAGGAAAGGGGCAGAAGGTACTAGGTGAGTATGGAAGGAAAGGACCCAAATGAAAGTACAAGTCAATATAAAGGCTACATTGTCAGCCTCCGTTTGTTTCTCTCACTCATGCATTTCTTTGATGTCCCTGAAATCCCTTGTGTAAGTCCAAGGCCAAGAAGCAAGCAGGACTCCTTCACATGTCTGTTTCATATGACTCTCCCATCTCCTTTTCCCAGTCTCCTCCACGTCTTCTCTCCTAAGTCTTTTTAGCTTCCCCTCACTGCTCAGCTCCACTCTTCATTAGGCTGGGCAGGGAACATGGTAATTCCCATTTTTAGATTACATGGTTCCATTATCACTGCTGATGGTCACCTGCATCACTTGGCTGAGTGTTTGCCAAATTTCTCCACTGTGAATTTATTATTTTTTTTCACTCTTTTCATACTATACTCTTTAGAAGAAACTTGTGTGCAGTTCATAGTGATAATGGGGGTAGGATGGGGGAGTAATATAGGATTATCCCTTCTAGGGAAGAGTATTTACATAAATTACTTGGAATTCTTCTCCAAAGATTTGTCTCTTCCCCTGTATTTACTTATTTATTCAATCATTTATTTATAAAAGTATGAACTTAATGATGTTTATTCTATATTTGGGACCTTATTTTGTTGCATATAATTTTATTTTTAAAAATATTTATTTATTTATGCATACAAGAACTGGGGTGTACGCTGGAGGTATATGGAGTGAGAGGACTCACCAGAGATAGAGTTGGGAGCAGAAATGTTAGAAATTAAGGTGAACTTACTGAAATACACTGCTGAAGGGAGCAGCAGGTGAGACAGGAGAGGTCTGCTGCGCCATGTGGGTCCCCTCCCTGGTTGGGGGATCAAACTCCTGCTGCAGTGTCAGGAGACAGCTTGATGGTGTTGAGACTTTAACCCCTGCACCACCAGGGAGGCCTAATAATTTGATTTTAAATTTCTGGTTTTCTAAACATCATACTGTTTGTGGTCTTGATTCAATCACATGGAGGTGATATTTGGTCAGGATTTAAGATGTCATGCCCTGGAGTCTTTTTCTAACATAGCCACATCTCTGTGCAGTTCCCCAGGGATATATATACCAGAGGACTTGACCAGGAAAAGGAATCCTTCCTATATTACTGGATTGGATTATTGTTTCTGTCAAATATAAATTTAAAAATATGGCTTTTTAAAATAAAGAATAAACACACATCAAAGATTTCCTTTAACTTATTAGTTAGTTGGGGGACCAACCAGGTGGTAAAGCTGGTAGACAAGGAGAGTGTGCACAAAAGACCATGGTGGAGGCTGGTGGGTGGCTGGGGGTGGGTGTGGTGTTGAAACATGCACTGGAGGAGGTGTGATCCTATGCCTCTGAATAACACACAGTGTTGTAAACCAATGTTACCTCAATTAAAAATATACAAAGCGTATTTGAGGAGCAGAATTCTTGCAGGCAATTTAAAAAAGGAACTAGGTTAGATACAAAAGGGATTCTAATGCCCTATAGGACAATAAAACCATAACCTTTGGGGTGATCTTATCAACTAATCAGAAATCATTTGTATTGCTACTAGTGATAAATTGACAAGTTAATATGCAATGTCACCAAGTCTAAGCCTTATTTAATGCTAAATAGCAAAACAGAGAATGGCACTTTCTCATATTAACTGTACCTGTAACCTAGAGGAGGCACATGGAGCAAAGGGACATGTGAAGAAACTGCGCTTGCTTTTTATTTTTTTTTTAATTTAATTTAATTTTTTTTAAGATTTATTTATTTATGCATACAAGCACTGGGGTACAGGCCAGAGGCTTGGGGCGGTGAGAGGATTCACCACAGAGAGTGGGAAGCAGAACAGGCAGATCAACAGAAGTACACTGCTGAGGGGAGCAGCGGGCACAGCAGGAGAGGTCTGCTGTGCCATGTGGGTCCCCTCCCTGGCTGGCAGCAGGGATCGAACTCATGCTGCAGTGGCTGCGGTTTGCTTCACAGTGCGTTGCTCAACCCACTGCGCCACCAGGGAGGCCCTGCGCTTGCTTTTTAGTCTTAAACTAATTAAAACAGATGTGGGTGAGAAACCCTTAAAAAAGTTAATAATAACAACTTTCATCTTAATTTTAATTTTACTTTTTTCCTCCCAAATTTATCTAACTCTTTCTAACCCTTTTCTATGGGTCGCTACCAAAAGGTCCTTTAGACATATAACAGGCTTTTAAACCTTACTTTAAGCCAATCCTATTTAGCTAAACTTTTACCCTCAAAAAAATAATTAACTTTAAATACTTAACTTAGTAACCATGTTCTTTATCCTTTCTATATTATACCCTAATTATATTAAAATTCCTTTCCATTAAAAATTTTATATATTTATCTTAATACAATGAATAACAAAACCCATTCAAAAAGAGCAGGTTTGGGGGTTCTAAAATGTTCCTCTCCCTGCCCTGTAACATACCTTGGGTCTGTTAAACAGAGGTTAAGTGTGTCATTGAAAGCACAGCTTGCACTTTTTTGAACTTAACATGTTTTGGGAAATTTTTCTTAGCAACACATAGCCTAATGTCACATTTTGTGGAATTTCAAGAAGACATTTGCCAGCCTAGGTGAGCCTAATAGCTTCTCCCTTTATTCCATTTTGGTTCCTCAGGGAACAGAAGCGCTTTCCTAGCAGTAAGGTAGCTCCAAGACCTCTCTTACTTTTCTAATCTATTCAGAGACAAAATTGCAAAGAAAGACTGGAAAAATCCCTAGGCAATATATTTATTTCCAATCAACACCACATGCGCCACTTCTTGGCACTGTATAACAAGTAATATTAAGCCTGATCTTCATATCAATATACTCTCCTTTGATTGTGGGGGTACAATGAGGCTTGGCAGAGTGGATGGAAACCGGATTTCCCTTTAGAAAGTAAAATACCCTAAGTGGCTTCTGAATTTTATCTTCACATAATAATACTAATTTTTATTTAATGCCTCTTACATTGAATGTTGAGAGCAGAATGGTGCCTTGAATAGCTTTGCATTCTTCACAGCATTTGGCATTAAGCCTGGCATATTGTAGACACTCTGTAAATGGCAGCTGCTTGAATAAGGGGGTGTTGTTATTTGGGAGGTTTGTTAGTAATGGGATCATGCAGAAGGAGGTGTTCTGAGAAGGTTGCATGAATATTACTGGCTGTTGTCCGATCCCCTCCATTTTGCAAGAAAAACAAAACAAAACAAAACAACTTCCCCTATCTTACTTGACGGACAGGAATGTTTTGGTCCAGTCATTTTGCTCCTTAAAATACCTCTTCAAAAGAGGACTGCTGATAACACCAAGTGATGACTGTCCAGAAAAAAAGTGAGGGGCAATCCAGATCCTAAACTGAATTTCCACAAATATTCTTCTATCATCTTTTAGTTTTTTTTTACTCTTTTCTCCTCCTCTATAATAGATCCCTTGAGGGCCTCCCTGGTGGCCTCAGGTTAACCCTATAGCCTGAGTTCACCCTATAGCCTGAGTTCACCCTATAGCCTGAGTTCCCTCCAGGCCAGGGAGCTGACCCACATACAGCATAGCAGACCTCTCCTGTCTTACCCACTACTCCCCTTAGCTATGTATTTCAGTAAATACATCTGTTCTGCTTCCCACTCTGGCTCGGGCAATTCCTCTCACCACCCCCCATACTCTCCTGGCCTACCCCCAGTTCTTTAACACAAAATAAATTTAAAAAAAGATTTAAAAAACCAGATAAACATACAAAATTCTACCAAGAGACTCCTCTTAATAGTTATCTACTACTGCTGCCCAAGGGGAACATATAAAAAGTCTCTCCATGGGGGTGGGGAATCTACATGAGGTCCCTCCCATGGATACTGCCCTTCCTGGGGTCCTTAGCAGCTAAGTTTCTTACTCTCCTCCTTGGATATTGCAGCCTCAATTTCATTGTTAAACTAAGTCCTCTTCTTTAGAAGCCATTAAACTCTAGCTACTCCTCTAAGAGGATAACAGCCTGCCTAAAACATCTCACCCCTTGGACTCTACTTTACAGCTCCTTCCAGAACCAGACAGTTCAGGGGTTCATGTTAGAGAAACCATATCCCAGGCCCCCAGGTAGGGATAACTCTATACCTGACTCCAGTCTGAAGCAGTTATGGAAGTTGGATCTCCCACTTTAAATACCCCCAAAGATTTCAGGTCATAAATGGTCTGGTGTGTTTGATACAAGAAGGCAGACGTTAACCCAAGGTGGAAGTAGAAATGATTAACAAGTTGTTAAACAGGCTATGGAGGTTTCACAAGGCCAGGAAATAGAGGTGAGGGCAGAGAGGATTATCACTTTTTACAAACTAAGTCAACCAGACCCAAGGCGATAAACTCCACACAAAAAAGAATGCTACCAAAGAACTATATAAGGCCACCCCTTGCTCTGGCAAAATGCAGCCTTTGCTCATTTGTGTCTATGCAAATGATGTTTTAAAATAAACTTGTCATGTGCTGCTGAATGGGAAAGTCTGCCAAATTCTTCCTTACAGGCACCCAAGGACCCCACTCACCAAACCCCAACAAGGCCATGCTGTGTGGGGGTGTCTTGAGGACACAATATTCCAGAAATATTCTTATGTTCCAGAAAAATAAGACAGCCTTTATTTCTTAAAATGTGACCCAGATGGTAAAACCAAATAGTAATTATGATGGTACATTTTTTAAGGAGAATCTAAGCTTGACAATATCTGGCTTTAAATTATATATTAACATATTATCATGAATATATATTTATTGAAACAGAGCAATGATCAATAATTGTGTGGTAAAAAACAGGCAGTTATTTCTACATGTGGTATTTGGTGCATAGCTTCTCAGTAGGAATAACCCTGTTCTGTGATGAGCGTCAGTGGCAGGAAATGGAAATTTGGTGTTCTTGCCCTATCATCTGGGAAGCAGGGCTAATTGGGATGCCTCCCTTGGAGGTTTGCTTCATTAAGGTTTAGTTGAGAGCTCAGAAAGTTTTGATTCAAAGACTCCATGACACCGTGCTTGACCTTATCATTTAAATACAAAATCTCAAACTGTTTAACTTGTTTTTCAAGCTTCTCTGTTTTTCTGTGACATTAAGCCTTTCCTAGGAATTTGCCTAGTTTTAGCTCACCACCCATCTACTTCTTTCTTCAGGAACATTTTAAATGTTATTTAGCATATAATGTTTGGAAAGTTTCAGATACCTTCATGGTCACACAAAGAAGAGAAAATGCACCAGAGGGCCAGCAATGCTCACTGTAACAGGCAGCCTGGTGGAAAGAAAAGATGTTTTGACATCAAAGGACTCTGAAGTGGAATCAAGAGCCTCAAATAGACTTGGTGTGTGTGATCTTATACAACCCATTTTGTGTTCCTGGGTTTTAGTTTTCTCATCGAGAAGAATCGGAATAATACTTTCTGCTAAGAATTAAGATTTCTTTAAGTATTAGAAAGCTTATTTGTCTGGTTGTTGGAGCATACCAGACACTTAATAATTATTGTGATTATTATCATCCTTCCTAGAACATCAACTGTGGGAAACCAGGTGGCGAGAAGTGGAAATTTGGGAATTCTTTCTTGCCCTGCAACCTGGGCTGGAAGTATGGATAGTAAGGATATAAACATGATGAGAACATCTGTAGGCAGCTCTGAACTCTGAGTTCCCTTGAGCCTAACAGCATCAGCTATAAAATAAATATGCCTCACATGTTTAAAACTAAAAAGAAAGCAGCCAATAGATCCAGAGAGAACCAGATGCATGGGATTGAAAGGAACACAGTGCTCATTACTTTTAAGTAGGATGCATATTATCTCACTTCATAAACCAGGAATTGAGGCTCATCAAGGAATTTGGAGTAGTGATTAGGAGCTCAGATTCTGGAGCCATAATTCCACACATACTCTATGTGTGCTTAGCTTTTCTTACCTGAAAACTGGAAATTGTTAGTCAGCATAGGCTAGGTTATGTTGCAGTAACAAACAAAACCTTAATGATAGATTACCACAAATGTTTCCTTCTTGTTTTCATGATGTGTCGACATCTTCATGACCCTTATCACTATTTGTTCTTTGAAGAGCTATGACTTTGGTCCATATCATCTTTATCTTGAGACCCAGAAGGACAGAATAGGCACTACTTGGGACACTACCAGCCATAGTGGTTCAGTGAAAAGAGCAGATGGCAAAGCCATCTTCTTCCTGGAAATGATACATGGGACTTCTGCCCTAATTTGATTGGTCAAAGAACATCATGTGATGGGGTGAGTAAATCAGGTAAAAAGGATCAATTGTTTGATGAGGAATAGAATTGAATGTTAATAGTGAACTTAATATGGTATCTATACACAATGATTTTTAATGATGTAGACCTGAAACTGTTATACTGCTATGTTGCTTCAATTAAAAAAAAGCATGAAATGACACAATCTTTGACTCTTAGATTACAGTCTACCTATCAAAATACTTGCATTGCCCTCATTAAAACGTGAGTCTGTAAAAGAAATTAAAAATTAAAAAAGATCATAAGCTTATAGTCACTCCTTAGTTCCACTGGGTAGGGATATTTAAATATGTTACAGGTTAGTTATGTTGCAGTAACCTACAGTAACCTGCAGGTAGGGATACCAAATATTTGGTGTGTAGAGGTTCAAAATAGGCCTTCCAAAGATGAGCCAGTTTGGCAGGAGGATTATTTCTAGCGAAGGTCAACCAAGGCCCTGAAGGCTCATAAAAAGCTTTATCACTTCCTTAACTATATGGAAAACTACAAATTGGAGGTCTTATCCAAAATTAGTGTTATTACCAGAAATAATGTTTCTATCTTAATAACCTATCTCTATGGCAAGGCAAACATCTAATTACCAAACATCTGTTCTTTTCATCAAGTGATTACCCTCCTTCCCTCCTTATAGCCCAGGATCCTCACCACCCAACAGCATTCCCTAGCTAGGCTTCATACATCACTTGACCTTTCCTTCTTAGACTCCTCTTGTCTATGTGGGCTCCCTGTATGTGTGAAATTGAATTGATTTTTTTCTTTGTTAATTTGTCTAACATTGATTTGATTATGTGACCTGCTGAGAGAGGTAGAGGGATGTTTCCAAACCCCCACAGGTAAACAGTAAGCCACAAATGAATTTAATGAATTTAACCACAAAAGTAGTAAACCACAGATGAATTTAATGATAATAAAAGTCCCTACTTCATGGATCATCCTGACAATAGAATGAGTTAATTTTATGTGCAAATCACTTAGAAGAGTGAGTGACACACATTAAACATAATATGTGTGTTGATTATTATTACCGATGGTCAGCATCCGACGGTGGCTTAGTGACAGAGCTGAAATAGATCACAGGAGTTATAATTGAAAGGGGGGGAATGTGTGTACTGAGAACTATGATCCACAGATAACCAAGGACCAAACATGTAAAAACCAACACAAAGTAGGTTTTAAAAAGGTGGTGTTTAGGGGGAGAGGGAGCTAAGGGAGAAGGGGTTGGGGAAAGGTGAAGAAGAAAGAAGTGAGTAAGAGAAAGAGGCAGGGAAACCCCAAGCTGTAAAAGCCCAGGGACAGAAAACTTTATGGTGATAAGGAGACTCAACGGCCCATGACTAGCCAAAGGGAACTAGTTCTCCTTTTCCTTGGACTAAACTTATTTAGTAGGTCTGTTTTACCTTTTGTTTAAATGCTGATTTCCTTCAGCTGCTAGTTACTTCTTCATGGTCTGTTAATTGTTCTCATTTGACCCTGAGTCAGCACTGGATGGGATCATCTGGGGACCA
The DNA here is from genome assembly GCA_019455555.1 of Galemys pyrenaicus. NCBI lineage: Eukaryota > Metazoa > Chordata > Mammalia > Eulipotyphla > Talpidae > Galemys > Galemys pyrenaicus. The sequence continues at coordinate 1,779,860 of JAGFMF010012011.1, read as the reverse complement.
GGGAATAGAGCATTCTAGTTATCTCTCTGAGCCTTGCTTTCACCTATCGCCCCAGCCCAGCACTCATCACCTTTGGGCTAGGATTGCTCTCATCACCTAAGGTGGGAACCCAGACCCCCACCTGTGACACAGGGTAAAGGGGCAGAAATTAGGGATATTCTTCAGATTGTCCCTGAGCTTGCTAAGGGTGGGGGGGCAATAATAATCAGAGCTAACCTTCATATCACATGAACAATGTGGCCAAGTCTCTAATAAATGCTTACATCTATGAACTATTACATTCACAATAACTCTAAGCTGTATTATTACCAAGGCCACTTCACCGATAGAGAAACTGAGAAAGAGTCAAGTAACTATCCCTGGCTTACAAGTGGAGTAAGCAGCCCAGCTGAGGTTGGAATTCAGGCAGTTTGTTCCAGTGTCCATTCTCTTGGCAGCTATAACCTAACATCTGCCATTCCAGTGCTTACTTGGGGATATTGGTGAAAAAAGGAAATTTCCTTCTACCCTTCCACTCCCTGGGTTCTTTTCCAGCTGGTCAAGTATTTAAATCAATATCAGACAAATTAGTAAGAGAAAAAGAACAACTATATGGGTGTAGGGTAAATGAAAATTATCAGATTTTTCTGTCCTCCTGCCAATTGCATCAATGATAGACCCCAGCAGTCCTGCACGCATGCCTGATGGTGGGCACCTGGAGTAGGTGTGGGCATGCAGAGGTGGGCACACCTGCACCAAGAGACTGGGCATATAAGGGTAGCATCAAGGGAATGTCAGCAGCAGCAGCAGCAGTGGCAGCAGAGAAACAGCAGTGGAGGCAGAGAGGCAGAAGCACAAGAGACCGTCAGAGAGCCCGGAGAGAGTGAAAATTCACCAGGTGCTAGGATGCCTGCCAGCCTCCTGGTCCCACCCTCTACCAGGCCCCCCTGCTGCTGTATACCTGTTCACCTCACTGCAAATGATGCAGAAAGATCACTAAAACCCTGAAACAGTCACCGAGGGTTCCAGAACTTCTCCTTTACTCATCTGCCCGAATCATAGAGAACCTGCCCCCTTCCTTCCTGCCACTGCAATGGGGAATCTATATAGAGGGGTGGATTCCAAAGACAATGAGGCAAAATAGAGGTATATATTCTGAGCTAAGGAATGGGACAGGGGCCTGGGGCTTTAAGGAGAGGGTGAGTCACATGACTAAGAGCAGATGTTCTGTAATTAGATGTTTGCCCTCCTATAGAGATAGATTTCTCTAATACACAGGTTATTTCTGGTAGTAACCCTAATTCTAGGTAAAACCCAAAACTTATATTCTTTTAGCTAGTTGTGGGTGGTCATGGTACAAGTTTCTTGTTGTCCTGCTGGACTGTGATTGACCTTAGGTCAAAATAATCTGATGCCAAAGTGGCACATCTTGGGGATACCCATCTATCAGGGCACTGCTTCAATTATTCTGTGACCTAATGAAGCAAGTGAGCCCTGATTTAGGGCTCTTGGTATACAAAACCTACAACTCAGTTTGGGGGACTCATTTGATTTCCTCTCCCAATAGTAAGGATTCTTTGCTTATAAAGTAACACATTTATTGTATTTAGAAGATTTCTATTCTATCTTACTTTTATCATTACATTGGTTCCACTCGACATTAGCCTCCAGGAACATACCAGGCACAAATATTCAGAGCTTCCTTCTACCTACAGAGTGAGTGTCAGTGGGTCTCAGTAAAAGGTGTCCTTTTAGGAGGTGATTCTCTGGAGTCTTTAGGCTCAGGGCGGCCCCCTGTCAAGTGTAAGTCTCTGCCCTGATTGTCTTCAATCCCATCAGCAACTTCCCTCCCCTTAACTATCATTAGCGGTTGCAGCCTGATTTTATTGCTGAGTCAGACAGTCAGTCTTAATTGCCCATTTCCACCTCCAGCTGTGTCTCTTCCTCACAGAAGGGAAAAATCTGCTAGAGCTTGATGCCTGTCCAGCTGCCTGGATCAGATGACCAGGGTAGCGGTGCAAGCCACTTAGAGGATCTCTTGCAACCTGAATTTTCCTATGCTGTCCTGAAGGAAATGGGGGTTGTGTTTAAGAACTGAGACTTCCAGCCTACCTTCACTTTGTCCTCTTTTATGGGCTGCTCAGTACTGCACCCACATCCTCTTTCTATCCCTTCAGGCTCATTGTTATTCTCCCCTCACACTGTTACCAGCCTGTTTGTTACCTCATTGAAGGGCTCCTTTGCATTCTGGCTTCTAGCAGGTAAGAGGCCTGGACAGGAGACCCGTGGAAGGTCAGGCCATCTATTCCTGGCAAATCAACACCCTCCCCACCGCCCCCATTCAGATCTCCTCAGTTGGAGGGTCATAGTTCATTTCATTGGACCCTCTTCTCAGGATTTCTCTGACTTCTGTTTAGTCCCCCCCTTAACCTAGGGTTAGTACCCCCAAGTCAAGAATGGTTTGTTACTCCTTTTTCTATATATCCCTGGTGCTGGCATACAGGAACTATTCAGCAAATGTTTATTTGAATTGCATCTAAATTAGCATTGGCAGCAGGGAGTAGGATCTGCAGAGGGCACACATAGATAGACTGAATTATTGGCCCCATTTTATTGCCCCTCCTGGTATCCATGCTCTTTGTCTGGATGTGATTTTGTGGTTACTCCCATAAAAGGAGGGGTGTATTGTCCCTGCCTGCCCCTGAGTTTGGCCTGTGACTTGCATTGGACAGTGGAATGTGCGTGAGTTTAATAGTTTGTGCCGGTTTTAAACCCAAGTCTTTAGAAGCATCATGTGTTTCCGTGCATCTTTTTTTGCATTGCTACAATTTCCATGATAAGAACTTCCCCTGGGCACTTCTGCCTCTTCAACCTGGGCCCAGAATGAATCCATGTGGAACAGACCAGAGCTAAATCTGCAGGAAAGAACCCAGCCCAGCTGGACACCAACTTGAAGTGGAATGCCCAGCTGAACCAGTTGACCTCCAGTCAACCCACACACCCATGAAAAATTGCCGCCTGCTTATAAACACTCATGCTTATTGCTTATTGCTGCATTCCTCTGAGATTGTGTGATAAAGGGAGGTAACACCCCATTGTTACTACCATCGGACCACTGCAGTGTTTTTTGTGGTTCCCCATACAAACTGTAATGCTATTTTTAAACCCTTGGGGGACCAGCCTCATTCGAGTAGCATCTATTTCCTGCCATGATGCTGAAAGAATAACACAAGCACAGGATTCAGTTCCTCCCTGACATTGTATCACTTTTCCAGCAAAGCTCAAACTATGACATTGGATACCAACTGTCCCTCTTTATTTTCCATATTCAGTATTCAACAGAAACCCTGATTTTAGAAATCAACTATGACATTTTATTTCTTTTATGCATTAATTTGTTCTAGTTTTTCAACTTCCTACTTGAAAACATTTTCAAAGATATATACAAGTAGAGACATTACAATTAACATCCTTGTACCCACAGCACAGATTTAACCACGACTATTATTTTGCCAATATTATTTCATCTATTCCTCTCACTTTTTTTTTATTTCCCCCCTAAAACTAACGACCTTTGCATTTCCAGAGGGAATCCAGAAGTCCTGTCTGAGGTCTGATCTGAGGTCCTTATTGCTCCTGGGCTTCCTTCTGTCTCCCATGACTGCTCTCAGTTTCCTATTTTTGGTTCCTGACCCGGCTCTTAAAAGTCAGTATTCCCTAGGGTCTTTTCCATCACCTATTTTCCTTCTCTCTACATTCTCACCTGGGTAGTCTCATCCATTACCGTGACTAATCTCTGACCTTGCTTCATGCCTGGGCTATACATTTGGTAAGTATCTTTGCTTGAATGTCTTTACATATTTCATACTGAGCATGTTCAGCCTAAACCAAACTCAGTGACTTCTCCTTGAACCTTCTCCTTCTCCACCTCTTTAGTGTTCCCGGTCTTAGTTCAGACCTGCTCTAGTGCCCTGTCTCATAATTCGATCTTACTCCTCTCTGTGAGCCTGGCCTGACTCTTCTTTCTCTGGATGGTCCTGCCAATTTTTTTCTGTTTCCATTTTCTATCTCTTTAGTTCAGGTCATTGCCTTTGCTGATTTGGCTCACTCTAGTATTTTTTCTGTCTATGTTTCTCTCCGAAGTGGTAGCATCACTTTTCTGAATCATCCATCTTATTATGCTAATCCAGACCACTTATAAATCTCTCATGATTCCATTCAAAATATGTCCTAAACATGTTGGCATGACACTGAGGTCTCTTTATTACCTTTCTTTCTAATGTCATTGTCCTCCATGTTCTTTGTTCTCTAAATATACAACCCTTATTACTTCTCCCCACTCCACCCCCCACCTTACCAAATATTCCACATGCTTTTGGATGGCCTTTGTTTATGAAGATCACTACCATTTTTTTAAAAGATACTTTTAAAAATATGAAGCTCTGTTTCTCAAATGTTAATTTCAAAGCAAAGTGTCCCTTCCATGGTTCTTGACTCTCCCTTGCCCTTCTGAACATCTGAATTTGTTGTTTCTGCCAAATGAAATAGTGAATATGGTTTTTTAATTTTTTCAGCAGTTTCATTTGAGTTTCTCTTTGCAAAAGGGGCCCATTTGCCATGGTCATGGGTATTGTCTCCATAGAAATATTGGCAGTGTAAAGTTTCTTACTCATCTGTAGGACTTTGAATGCTCCCAAGGCAGGAATGGTGGGCTATTCATCTTTTTATATATCCCTTGTGCTGGCATATAGGAAGTACTCAGTAAGTGTTTATTTGAATTGCATCTAAATTAGCATTGGGACCAGGAAGTAAGATCTGGAGAGGGCACAAATGTTGCCAGCCAATTACAGAGAAAGCTGCCAAACCTATAATCTATGAGCTGAGAGCCTGGGGTCACCCCATTCCCTGCAGCGAGGGCCTCCAAGCCTGTCAGATGTCGGTTGCACTTGCAAAGCTAGGAGTTCAGGTGGAAGGTTGGATTTTTCTTCATTAAACTTGTCATTCCCAAAGGTGGGCCTCTGACAGGAACCCAGTGAGATGTCAAGCTGAGACAGCTGTTGCCAAGCCTGGTGGAGGCATTTCAGACAGTCGGGGATACAGCTGCTGCTTCAGACTTCATGTGCAACATCCTTTTCTTCTATAACGAGGTGAAATTGCTTAACAAATAAATAGCAATACTGAAGCAGTGAGGGGATGATGAAGACAGAACTGGATTTGAGACAATCACATGGATGAGTCTCAACTCTTTTTAATAGCTGTGTGACTTTGAGCAAGTTATATCATCCCTCTGAGCCTCATTTTCCTCACTCATGATACTGGTTGCTATGAAGACTGAATGAGATAATGTATTTAGACTGTTTTATAAACTGTAGATCACTGCTCAAATATTAGGTAAAATTAGAATATGTTAAAATATGTTATGTCTTCACACACACACCACATTCTACCATGCATTTTACGGTTCTGTTTCTTTAGTAGAACCAGGACTGACACAGAATAGAATAGAAAAAATAGAAAAAAAAAAAAAAAGAAAGAAAAAGATAGTAGCCAAAAACTTTCCAAATTTGGTGAAAAACACAAAAGTCCCAGATTCAAGAGCCTCAACAACCCCTAGTTAGGATAAACAAAAAGAAAACACACCCAACAGTGTTGAGAACCAAAGATAAAGAAGCACCTTAGCAACTCAGATTGGCAGGACACGTGGAAGAGAATTAGATTTGGACTGCATTCTGAATTGTTCTGTGGGAGCAGCAAACCCATCTAGAGCGTCTAGAGAGACTAGAGAATTTCTAAGTCATTGATCTAATGGAAATATCAACTTGGAGAGGTAGTTAGATTCTGAGGTAAATTCAAGCTGCTTGGATATGAGACAGATGCTTCCCCCAAAATGTGCGATTTAGATGTTGAAAGTTTATTTATTTATTTTAAGATTTATTTATTTATGCATACAAGCATGGGGGTACTGGCCAGAGGTGCGGGGGAGGGGTGAGAGAATCCACCAGACAGAGTGGGGAACAGCACAGGCAGACTGACCGAAACACACTGCTGAGGGCAGCAGCGGGCAAAGCAGGAGAGGTCTGCTGCGCCATGTGGGTCCCCTCCCTGGCTGGCGGTAGGGTCGAACTCATGCTGCAGTGGCTGCGGTTTGCTCCATAGTGCGTTGCTTAATCCACTGCACCACCAGGGAGGGCCCTGTAGAAAGTTTAAAGAAAGAAACGTGATCTGATCAACAGGAAGAACTGGTGCTGTGTGCCACGATCCAATGCACCTCCTGATACTCTCCAGAACTTAACCTACCTAACTTCCTTGCAGACAGCTGGACTTCCCTGACCCCATGCCACCCTGAGACTTCCTGTAGCAAAAGTAGAAGAAACATTTATTTCTAATGATCCTCTAGATTGAGGAGAGCAGGAACAGTGCTGAGCCACCATGTTCAGTCACTTAGTCTTTCGCCAACCATGTAAGTTACTTTTTACAAGTACATACAAAGACTTATTACAAGGAAGTGGCTTGCACCATCACGTCAATTCAGAGGAGTCTGAAATCTTCAGGGCATGCTGTCAGGAAGGGCAGACTAGAAACCCTGGGGCAGGAACTAACACTACAGTCCACAAACAGGAATCTTATTCCTCAGGTAAGCCTCAGCTCTGTTTTATTATTATTACTACACACACATATATTAAAAATTTTATTTATGCACACAAGAACTGGGGTACAGGCCAGAAGTGGGGGGGGCGGTGAGAGGATTCACCAGAAACAGAGTGGGGAGCAGAACAGGCAGACTGACTGAAACACATTGCTGAGGGGAGTAGTGGGTGAGACAGGAGAGGTCTGCTGCGCCATGTGGGTCCCCTCCCTGGCCGGGATTGAAATGGTGCTACTGTGCTACAGATGCTTCACAGTGCCACACTTAACCCACTGTGCCACCAGGGAGGCCCTATTACATATATATTATATATGTATATATTTTATCATTCTTCCTTTTTGTATAATGCATACAGGTGTAGTCCCCATAAAATTCCCACTGCCAGTTCACCCATGAACCATCATCATAGCTCCTCATCTTCTTCCCTCCCTTGTTTTGATACAATTAAAACAGAGCTGAGAGCAGTCAGTGGTTTCTTTTTAAATTGTATGTTATATACATATACATATATCTTTAAATTGAGGTAATATTGGCTTAAAACTGTATATGATTTAGAGGTATAGGTTCACCCTTCTTCATGCCACCATATTGCACCCACCACCAAAGTAGCAATAATTAATTCATCACAGTCCATAGGGGTCCATAGGGGTCCCTTCCTGTTTTATTCTCCATGCCCACCTTTCCCTTCTGGTAGCCCCCATTCTATAGTCAGAATTGTAGGGTTTCTTTTATTTTAAAATTTTGTGCTCCTATTTTTGTTTTTTTATATTCCATATGAGTGAAATTAGCAGGTATTTGTTGTCCTCAAATGTTGCAGGATAGTCTCCTTTACATAAAGTCAGATGATTATAAATAATTACTACATTCTAAAAGAACTTCATGGCAACACCTAGATTAGTGTTTGGTTGAATAGCTGGGTACCACAGTTTAGCCAACTTGACATGTAAAACTCATCCCCACATACCTGTTTCTTTCTTTCCTCATTTTCTGGAACTCCAATTACATACATATTGGAACCACTGACAATGTCCCACAGATTTCAAAGCCTTTGTCCTTTGGTGTGAATAATTTCTACCAAGCAGAAGTTAATTCTGCCATCTCAGATTTACTATTGAGTTTATCTATTTCATTACAGATACTGTACTTTTCAGTTTTGATTTTACACTTGGTCCTTTTATATGGTTTCCATATGTCCACGGAGATTCCCTGTGTTCAATTATAATTAGCATATTTTATTTGATTTCTCAAACATATGTTCCTTTACAGTCATGTGTTGCTGAACAACAGGGACATGTTCTGAGGAATGTGTTAGGTGTTTCTGTGGTCTGGACCTCATAGAATGTGATTATACAAACCTAGATGGTATAGCTTACTATTACTAGACTACTACTAGATTCTATAGTATAAGCTATTTGGAGACAAACTTTGGAAAAAAGCATGAAGCTATGCATGACTGTAATTCTTTGAACACATTTGTAATAGGTTTTTTGAATTCTTTTTTTGCCAATTCTTGGTCTGTTAAGAATCAATTTCTGTTTACTTTATCCTCCAGCAAATGGGTCATGTCTTCTTGTTTCTTTGCATGTTCAGTTATTGTTGGTTAAAAATTGGACATTGCCAATAATGTATGTTATATCCTGCTTCGTTCATTTGGTGGTTTTGGGTTTTTGTTTGGTAGGTAATTAACTTGACTGGACACAAAATGCGACATATGTCTGTTTTGTATATGTATGTAGTCACTTCTATTCCTATTTGTCTTATAAAACTCAGATATTTAAAGCTCTTTCAACAAAATTTAACCTTTAATAGTATATTACTTGTAATACTTTCTTAAAAATTTAAAAAATCATCATATATATAAAACACCAAATTCAAATACATGTGCAGTTTAAAGAATGACAATGAAATAAAAACTCATATAGTCACTATCCAGATTAAAAAAACATGATATTGGTAATTTGAAGTCCTATGAGCCTTTTTTTCACTTGTGTCATTCTCCTCGCTATATGTCAACTTTAAAATATTAAAAAATGTATTATGCAAATGTATACAAAATGCATAAAGTGATAAATACCAAAGTGAAGATATGGTTACCTCTGAGAAAGAAGGGGAATAAAATTGAGGAGGGGTTTCAATTACATTCATAACTATAATTTAAAAAAATGATATCAAGCAAATAGGCAAAATGTTAAAATATGATTAGGTATTCACAGTATTATCCTTAGAAGGCATAAAGGCAAAATAGTAAAATGAGTTGAATTCACAGATTTTGGATAAAATTTGTTTAGATTCAACTTAGGCTGTGTTAACAAACTGTAAATATTGCACATTACCTAGCTTCCCTGCAGCTCAGTTTTTCTCATCTGTGAAATACAGATCATAATATCTATAGTATAGTATTGTAAAAATTGCACTAATTAATTTTTGGAAAGCATTGGAACAGTATTTGGTATATAATAAATATATAGTAAGTGTTAACTATTATTAATAGTAATAGTAAATTTTATATATTTCACAAACCTTTCTCAAGAAAGTGCAAATACACACACATATACATATATACCCAAGCCCTCAAACTATAGGATCACAATTATTTGTTTGAAACTTTTGGGGTAGATATGTTTCACAATTCAGAATTTCCCCCTGTATATTAAATTGTTTAATATATACCTAGTGGAGTCTAGGTGAACACATCCTAAATCAAGCATATCATTATTTCTGCAATGAAAATTATGCATATTTACTACATAAGATAAGGAGGACTCTAAAAAACTTCATGTCAATTCAGGTAAAACTTACCATCAAGTGAAGCTGCTGCAAACTTTCCTAAACTTCCAGTTTTCAAAATGTTTTGCAATCTGTAATTGCATATAAAAGATTGTGACTTGTACTATAATGTACCCACATTTCAAATAGTAGTTTGTCCTTTAAAAGAATGAGACAGGTTTATACCTACTGAAATGCATAGTTAAGGCATATTTTATACATATATATTATAGTACCTGGTAATGGACTAAATAATACATACTATATTATGTACAATTGTATTATGCTACACTTAAAAAAAGACTTTCATATATCATAAATGCATTTAAAGGAGCATGGAAGGATACCTGCCAAACACACTGATAAGAGTGGTCACTCTGGGCTTTTCTGGTGATCTAGGGGTTAAGTCTCAGTGCTACCACTGCAAAGGTCCACTGCCACAGCCTGGGTTTGATGCTGACCAGGGAGCTAACACACATGGCACAGCAGACCTCTCCTGTTTTGCCTGCTGCTCCCCTTAGCAGTGTGTTTCAGTAGATCTTCCCGTTATGTTCCTCATTCTGTCTCTGGTGAATCCTCTCATCACCATCCCCCCACCACATCTTTGGCATACACTCCAATTCTTCTACACACACAAAAATAAATAAAATCTTTTTTTTTAAAAAAAGGGGGGTCACTTTTAGGCATCATGGGGCTTCTACATTTTTCTCTATATATTTCTGTATTTTTTGAGCCTTTTATGAAAAGAAGTTCACCTATATTTGAGTAATAAAAATGGAAAAACTGCTCAGAAATGTAAATTGAAGGAGCTGTAAATGGAAGGAGATGTAAATTGGAAATACACCATGAAGGAGCTGAAAAGTTTGTATTTAAATCATTGAACATAAGGAGTGAGAGATGATAGATGTTTGTGAGCAGAGTTTTAACAGTAGACTCAGGAGAAATGTAAATTGGAACTATAAGGGTTGGGTTTAAGTAGGGAAAGGAGAGATACCTCAGGATTAATTTGTGAAAAATGTCCACTTGAGTTCCAGCTTTGGGATCAGAACAGAAATATTCTGGATTACTGTTTCCTGCATTTGTGGTTCGTGAGGTACTCAGAGATGATCTGTCGTAATACTAGAAATGATCCTAACGGGCTTCTCAGCCTCTGCCAGAGACCTTTAGTGTTTCTGTGTCCCAGAAAGCGAAGGAAGAGAGAATTTCATTAAGGAACTAACCAACAGAGTCAAGTGGCACTTCCATTTTTGTCTCTGCCCAATCTGTTCTCCAAACAGAGGCAGAAACAATTTTTATTTATTTATTTTAAAGATTTATCTACTTATGCATACAAGAACTGGGGCACAGGCCACAGTCAGGGAGGTGAGAGGATTTACCAGAGTGGGGAGCAGAACAGGCAGACTGACAGAAACACACTGCTGAGGGGAGCAGTGAGTGAAGCAGGAGAGGTCCGCTACACCATGTGGGTCCCCTCCCTGGCTGGAGGCAGGGATTGAACTTGTGCTGCAGTGAATGCGGTTTGTTTCACAGTGCGTTGCCCAACCCACCAGGGAGGCCCCCAGAAACAATTTTTAAAAGCGCAAAACTTCATTGGGTTTCCCAGGATCTCCGTAAGTGGAACTGGTGAGGAAAAGTTCTCAGTTCCTTTTTGGGAGTCTGGCACTCCTTGGGGTCATATTTTCCCTCCCTTCCACTGCTAGGAGAAGCTGGCTTGAGAAAAGAGATGCTCACAAAGCAGAGATCAGCAGAGATGAAAAACAGAGACTAACAGTAAGTGTCTAGATTCAGTTTCACTCTGGCATGCCATAGCTCTTTCTCTCTCTCTCTTTCTAATTTCATAATCATAAACTTAACTGCAGTCCACTTAGACTTGGAAGGGCATAAAGAACATATGGAACTCAAAGGACTGTAGGGAGAGCATAAAGATTACAGGATAGTTTGAGCAGATGGAGATGAAGGGTGCTCTCCTGGTCTGGTAGTGAAGATAAAACACAAGTCAAATTTATTAGATTTGTCCTCAGTCAGCAATGGCGATCTTCTTATTGGTCTTGACATATCTGGACCCAAAGCACTCCATGGCCTCCACAATATTCACACCCTCTTTCACCTTGCCAAGGACCACATGCCTGCCATCCAACCACTCAGGCACGGCAGTGCAGATGAAAAACCAGAAACTGTTTGTGCTATGCCCAGTACTTGCCGTGAATTAGATAGTGGGGACCTGTATGCTTCCGGATGAAGTTTTCATCATCAAATTTCTTCCCCTGGATGAACTTGGCACCAGTGCCACTATGGTGCATGACGTCACCACCCGGGCACATACATCCTGGGATAATCCTGTAAGAACACATTTTTAAGCAAATACTTTCTCCTTAAGGCTCAGAGCATGAAAGGTTTCCTGCTCTCTTCAGAACTTTGTCTGCAAACAGCTTGAAAGAGACAAGGCACAGGGAGGCATCCACAGTGATGTTAAAGAACACAGAAGTGTTGACTATGGCTGTATGTGGCTTGGGAAGTCTGGCAGGGTGGGCATCTGTAAACCTGCCATAGTTCTTTTTGATTTTGGTCACAACATTTTTGCTCTGTTAGTTTGAGTTGATTTCTATCTCTTGGAGTCCAAAGAATCCTAAATAATACACTTGCTTTCTCTAAGTCCCCCAAAATATTTAATTGGGACTCAGATTTTATCTTTGTTGGCTGCACATTTGGAATTGTTCTGGTGATGTTTATGAGGATTTATGGGATCTTAAGTCTCTATCTTTGCCTTATACAAACAAAAAATGCTGTACTGTTGAAGGTGGAAGTCATGGGAAGTGATTCAAGGAATCACTACATTAAGAAAAATTTACTAGCTGAGAGACGAGTTGGAGCTCTCACTATATAAGGTCACCCATGATAATCAGAAGTTCTCAGTTTTTGGAGTTGTGGGAATTCTTCAATTTCCCCACACTTGACATATTGATTTTGGTATTTATCTTATTTATTGTTGCTTGCTATATGATATCTTTATGTTAAAATATTGAGAGCTTCTAAATCCAACTGAATAAGTTGGCTATGTTTAAGAACAGGTGTTAACAATATGTCACAAGATGCCAAGTTCCTACAAGAAAGTTAAATAATCAGATGAGATTCTCAAGGAAAAGTAGGAACACTTATCTGGAGGTTAAGTTCAAATATGTAGCTGTTTCAGTGTGTGTGTGTGTGTGTGTATCTTTAATTTAGAGTTTGGGTTGATTGGTTAAATTGTCTATCATATTATATCAGAGAATATCACAAAATGGATAACGTTTGAATGATTCTGAGAGCCAGAGTGCCTTTGGTGTCTCTAGTCACTCGAAGAGCCTAGAGAGGTTACAACTATGAAGGGGAAAGGAAATCCCAGAAGTGGTAATATTACTGATCTTTGTGTACAATGATCTTGTGCAGAAATCTGGCAAAAATAATAATTGTAGCTTTTATTGACCTCTCCTTGGTCTATGACTCAGTATTAGGTACTCAACATTAGATACTACGTTATTGATGATTCTACAAAATCTGCATTAACTGCCCCTTTGGAATTCAGGAATGAAAGGAATAGCCTTATATACTAATGATCTGAAACTGTGGATAAAAATGAATGCTTGCCCTCCTAGAGCATGAGGAGGTTAAGTGTCCTCCTGGGTGCTAATGATGTGGTTTTAATGTCACAGCACAAGTGTGGCCTCAGTAATTGGTTCTGAGTGATGAACCACTGTCAGTCCTTTTGATTCAAAGTATTCCAAATCCCATGTCATTACCATTGGCAGGCATTTCCCAAACTCAATGGACTTAAATACATAAGGAAACAAAACAAAAATAATCATAATAGAACAGAATCCAAATCTATAATAATAAGTTCAGCCATTTGGTTTTCTTGGAGTTAATTCATTCTGGCAGATCCATTGGGAAGCCTGATACATTATTGAGAATTTTTAATAACCATTGGGGTGACTGTTAACATCTGCTTTGGATATTTTTTAATTTCAGAATATCCACACTTTGTGGAACATAGCTTTGTGTGGAAGGATCCAAGTCACATCCTTAAGAAAAATAATTTTGCTAGTCGGTTCATCTCTGTGGAGAAGGGGTAAATTTTGATTCAAATGGAGAATCAAACCTGAGTAGGTACCTTAAATTTCAAAATAGGGAAATGACATTACTACAGCAGTGTGATAGGTTCTCCCTGACTTGTGAGACTGTGCATACCTCATCCCATATCCATGCCAGGGATGCCAAGACTATAACTTGAAATTATAAGAGTATTTACAACAGTGGTTTTCAATGAGGGTGATTTTGCCCCCTAGGGGCATATCTGCGGGGTTACTACTGACATCTAGTGGGTAGAAGCCAAGGATGCTGCTAAATAGTCTGCAATGCAAAGAATAACCTCTCCATAACAAAGAAATACCTAGCTCCAAACATCAGTAGTGCTGAGGTTGAGAAACTTTGATCTATATGACAGAAATAGGCAAACATAACAAATCTCAACTTTTTTTTTTGTAATGCCAGTTTACTAATCACTAATGCCTAAAATGAATTCTTTTTTTAAGATTTATTTATTGCGTGGAAAAATTGCGGTATAGGTCAGAGGTTCAGGGGTGGGAGGTGAGAAGTTTCAACAGAGACAGAATGGGGAGCAGAACAGTTGGATCTACTGAAGTATACTAAGGGGAGCAGAGGGCAAGACGGGAGAGGTCTGCTGGGCCCTATGTGTGTTAGCTTCCAGGCCAAGGATCGAACTTAAGGATGTAGCAGTGACAGCACTGAGACATAACTCAGGCCACCAGGGAGGCCCTAAAATGAATTCTTACATCTTCATCATGTACAATCTCTAATCCCTAACAGAAGCTCCCTTGGGAGAAGTGATATTTGTGGAAGACAAAAAGCCATCTTCTCTTCTAGGTAATTCATATAGCGCATGGGCTGGCACACTATTTCTGTGAAGGGCAGAAAGAAATATTTTAGGCTTTGAGACCACATGGTTTCTGTTGAAATTGCTTATTTCTGACATTAGGTGTGACACCATTGGGCGACAATATCTAAAACAATGAACATGCCTATGCTCTAATAAAATTTATTAAAAAAAGGAAGATGGTAGCTTGCTGACCTCTGACTTAGGCTGTTAATTTAACCCCATCTCAGACCTGCCTTCACTAAGAACTTATTCTGAAATCAAACCTTTGGTTTTTATTAATTTATAAAAAATTATCAGGTTATCTTTACTGCAACATTTGTTACAAAAAGAAATCAGTGAACATTTTTCACAGAGTCAATAAGTGCTTTCTTCTTAAGGTCCCACAGGGAAATCTTTTAAAAATGCTTGGATACCCCCTCTATAGCTGGATATGTTTAGGTTTTTTTTTTCTTTTCTGATTTTACTTCCTATTTACCCATATTAGTATTTCTAACTTGCCCAATAAAAATCAACTGTTGGTGTTGTAGATAAGAACTTTTTAAACTTTATGTAATATGGGTCATCTGGGAATCTCATTAAGAGACAAAACTTGGTGCCTCCCTGGTGGTACAAGGGTTAAAGTCAGCGCTATCAAGATACCACCAGTGACTGTGACATGAGCTCCATCCTTGGCTAGGGAGCTGTCCCACATGGCGCAGCAGACATCTCCTGTCTCACTTGCTGCTCCGCTGAGCAGTGTATTTCAGTAGATCTGCCTCTTATGCTCCCCCTCTGTCTCTGGTGAATTCCTTCACCGTCCCCCGCCCCCACCTCTCGCCTACACTCCAGTTCTTGTATGCATAAATAAAAATAAATCTTAAAAAAAGAGGGCCTCCCTGGTGGCGCAGTGGGTTAAGCAACGCACTATGAAGCAAACCGCAGCCACTGCAGCACAAGTTCGATCCCTGCTGCCGGCCAGGGAGGGGACCCGCATGGCGCGGCAGACCTCTCCTGTTGTGCCCGCTGCTCCCCTCAGCAGTGTACGTCTGTTGATCTGCCTGTTCTGCTCCACACTCTCTGTGGTGAATCTTCTCACCCTCCCACACCTCTGGCCTGTACCCCAGTGCTTGTATGCATAAATAAATAAATCTTTAAAAAAAAAATCTTAAAAAAAGAGAGAGACAAAATCCGATCCAATTGGTCTGGGCTAGAGCTAAGAGTCAGCATTTTCGAAAAGTTCCTAGATAATTTTGATGCTGCTGGACCACAATTTAAGTAAGGAGGTCCTAGAATATAAATATTTTGGTAACAAATTCTCCCCAGATAATTCTTAACAGTGAATTGTACCTCAATTTCATTTTCCCTTATAAGTTACATGCTTATGTTCTGCTTTTTTCATGGTTTTGTTTTCTAGTTTAATCTATAATTTGAAATTTCATCAGGTATGCTTTAACTCCCTTAAATATTTTGGAGGAGGTGAGATGGGAGATAAAAATGAATCTAAGGTGGATAACTTGAATGGATATTATTAAATTGTGAAATGTTTAGTCTGATATTAATGATTAGTTATACAACTAATCCGTTTGTAACAACTAACTAGATTAATTTTATTACTTCTTGAGGTCAGAATTTTTCCATGCTTTTAAATTTGATTATATTAAATTTGAAGTCAGGGAATGTCTGTCTTACCATAAATATGTTTAAATTTTAAAAACAAACAAAAAGACCCCTCCCTTTTCAGCTGTAGCTGATTTTCTGCGTCAATATAGGTAAAAAGGTCCTCAGGATACCAGTGGCTTAGATGTTTATTTCTAATCGTGTCCATGAGTAAGTTCCATACAGAGTGAATTTTAAACACCACTACTGTTCCTTCAAAGCGAACTTAGTTGAATTAATGACCAATGAGAAGGTGAGGACTTCCGAGAAACCAGTAAAAATCCATCTCACTACCTTCTTCAGAGCCTTGAGTACCAGCGCGCCCAGTTCTACTTCCGGTGCTGGCTCCACCCCCAGCCCACCTTGCAGTGCACTATGGGAGCCCCTTCGGTAGGACGAAGCTCTCTGGACAAGAAATACCTCAGGAGACCTGAGGGACTGGATTTAAGTGAGCTTTTAAAACGTCTTCTCCTTCAGTTGCTATTTGGAAATTAACAGTTCTCATACCCATTTGCATATGGGGGTCTCAAAGATTAAGTCACGCCATTTCACGGAGAGGAGCTCCCAGTATTAACTTTTTCTGCTCCTTGTTCAGTGGAACTTAAGCATTAAAATGCCAAACGTGGCGTGTCATTTCAGTCTTGCTGCTGTGTGCCCATGAAACCCTTAGCAAGGGAAAGGAGTCGCAAAGGTACGGGCAGACTGTGTTGAGTAGCGGAGGATGGACCTTCCCGCTCCAGTGAAGTGTCAGCCACGGGGTGAGCCGCTCCTTTGGCTTTTGACTTTTCTGCAGCATCTCCTAGAGTTGTGAGCAAAAGCAGAGAGAAGCCGCCGCTGTGCACCAAATTTGTAGGATCAGGGGTGTCCTGAGCTGTCAGGCGGGGTCCAGTGTCCAGGTGGCAGAGGGCGGCCCTCAGTGCTCTTGGAGCCTGGTAAGTATGTTAAATTTCCTTTGTCACTAGGTGGCAGAATATAATTAAGATGTCAGAATTTCCCCCATCACATTGGAAGGTGTTTCTAGTTCCTTCCTAACGAACCTCTTTCATTACTTTGCAGTATTTTCTACTGCTCCTTAGGGCTGAAATAAAATTTCCATCTGCAAGCACGTCCTATACTTATCTAGTATTTTACACTTTATTTTTTAAATTTTAACTGACTTAACTCTCAGGGGGAAACAGCCATAATGCAAAGAACATTCTTTCTCTTCTAAGGACAACTGTTTGAGCATTCTTAGCTTCTTATTTTTACTTATTATTTTGTTAACTTTTGAAACAAATCCCAGACATTGTATCCCTTCAGTTGTTCACATTTTAGGGTTTATCTCCAAAATGAGGACTCTTGATTTTATGCAGTTTTAATGATTAACCCAATTAAATAATGAAATATATTTTTGTGGATCATAGTTTAATAATATGCATAGTTAACCACAGGGACCCAGCTTTGCAGGGGTTAGGTGGTCTGAACTGGAATGAGTCAGTTTTCCTGTCTGGAATCTGGGGTTTAGTCTGCTGGAGACCCAATGTGGATCTTCTTTCATCCCTCAGATAAATATGCGGAGTTTAAATGAACAGAAAGCAATAGACCAAACACGTGGTTTGCATGTACAAATTGAGAATCTCCTTCAGCGCCAGTCTTTTCTTTCCCAGTCATTAGAGGGGCATTGTTGACCTCAATGTCCTGTGGCTAGGAGCCCTCACATCTGGTGTCTCACTCTGTACCTCCATTTCCTGCCCTTTCAGCTCTCACTACTGTGTTTTCCTCTCTCTTCACTTCCTCCTCAGACTTCCACTGTTATATGAAGGCCTCAGTTGATTGTCCTTTCCTATGTGCTAATAAGACAACTCGGGTGCTCTGCCTCACTTCTTCTTTTTCACTTCCACTTCCTCATATACTAGATATTAGCCACAGTCAGGGACAGCATTATATGTTGGATTATGTATGTTTAATTATACAAAATTAAAGAAATAGAAAACTGCCTTGAAGAGCTCACAGCCTGACTGAGGGCAAGGTGAGCAGGGGAAGTGGAGCATAAATGAGTGCAATGCAACATGATATGTGACAGGAAAAAGTGGAATTACAGGTGATGTGGGAACATAGATGCAAAGTGGGCTTCCTTTCCTAGGGAGTCAGAAAGGCTTACCTAGGGTGAACTCTTTGTTTTTGTATTTATTTTAATTAGGATCAGATTGTATATTTATTCATTTTATAAAGAGTTTCTCTTTATAGTTGTTATAAATGACAGCAGTTATGCTTTGAGAAAAACACAGCAACTTTTGTAGAAAAAGTATACCCAGTCCAGCTAGGGCACAGGAGGTGAAAGGGTACTTTAGGTCAGTGCTAACCAGGAGGAAATGAAGAAGTATGGAAACAGCTGATGACACTGACGTTTGGCGAGGTTCTGTAAAGATAACATCGAAAGAATATCTGAGAAAGAAACTAAACTCACAGCAGGGAACAACTACATATGTTTTTTCCTAGTGACTAATATACATATATAGTAACTACAGGCAATGTAAAATCATTACTACCATGTGATTTTGGTGTTAATACAATAACGCACCTAACATTTCTAGTCTACCATGTCAGGCACTGTAGAAAGTGATGAAGCTACAATAACAAATGGAATGTGGTCCCTGTCCCTTAATCCTCCTGTGGGAGTTAGTTTCCAGGTCTTCCTGGTCTGGACCTTCTACATCTTTTGTGCCCTGAGGAATATCTTGTCTATTCATCCCATGCTGGTTTATGACCAGTTTGTTTTGTTTCAAAGCTGATAGTGCATATATGATTAACGAGTGTTTGCCCCTTAGAGTGTTGTTTTAAAGTTTGTCTAAAATCAGTGGCAGAGAGTAGAGACTAATTTGTCATGCTTACTATGTGGGCAAAAGGGAGAAACGAAGGTGAAGAAGTCATGTATTTGTCATATCTGAACTAGATGTCCAGAATAAAGAGATTCTCTTTGCAGTTGTTATAAATGATAGCAGTTAGTTTTGTTACTCAAACTCACCATTTATTAAATCATTGCATAAGTTATTCCCCTTTTGGGAAACACTGGAGTAAATAAATCCATTTAACTTGGTTGGTTAGTCATGTTCTCAAACATATTTTTTTGTTCAAGGAATCTTGTCTCTTTTTTATTGCTGGTTGCATAATTCATGGCAATGCTGAATATTTCACTTTGCCCCATTTCTGTAAATACGTCCACCAACACCTCCTATGAGTACCTTTGAGTGTTGCTGTAGTGGCTATTGTTGAGAAGAAAATCCCTGGACTGAATGCTAGTCTGTTCTATGGAAGTCCTTTATTTAATAATTTTTTCCTCACTTCTTATTTTCTAAAATTCCCCTTATTATAGAAATAAGTGGGGAGGGAAGATCAACGAATTATGGTGAATGCTTACTGGTGCTTTAATGTGATAATATACATTTGTAGAGGATTAAAATTACCCCTAAAACATACACAGTGTCATAAATTAATGTTACTTCAATAAACAACAAAAAAATTTTAAATCCTCTTGTTACCACAACTGGGGTTGAAAATGTCACTTGTATCTATCTGGAATTTTACCATTTAACTTTTTCAAGACCATGCACAGATGAGTTCTTGTATCTCTGGGGTGTGTTGGAAGGTGGCTCTGTTCATTCTGTTTGTTGACTAAAAGCTCATTTTCCTTGTTCTCTTTAGCAGGACAGGCATGAGAGGCAGGACCCAGGGTAGAGGTTCAGAGTTAGGTCATCAGGTAAGCAAATGCAGAGGGCAGAGACAGGGTAGCCAAGGACCAAGAAACTGCAAGGGGGAAGGAGAGGAGGGCTAGAATCCAGTAAATCACTTGGCTGGGTCCAATTAGGAGCTGGTCTACATGGGTTACATTTCCTTGAAGCATTGTCCTTTTTGAGATTTCAGAACAGCCTCTCACTAAACTGTCAACTCCAATCCTATCTTCAACTCCAAATGGCATCGCTGTGATCTGTTTAGATGGTGTAGCCTGACCAAGCTCACAATTTTAAAAGTTTGTAGCAGCTACATCTTTCTTCTCCTTTTACTTTTTTTTTTTAAACTTCCTTTTACTGACTTTTGATTTTTAATGTTATTTTGCATGCTAGTGTGCTCTAAATGATACATGGTTACAATCTGTGACCTCTAGGCTCCTTGCCATCTCATGATGCTGGGGCCAAAAGTCAAGCAGAGTTTGACAGCTGCTTCTGAACCGTCTTGGATTGCTGCCATTTCAGAAGTTAATCTCATCCATTTTGGAGACTACCACTTATCAATTATGTGGAGATACCACCAGCCTCAAAAAACCACTAAAATGGTACAGAAAAACATTTGACCCCTTGGGGAAATCACTCGTCTTCTCTGTGGAGACACTGTCAACATCCAAAACATGAAAATGGTACAAAGCATGTGTGTTTGACCTGTTGGGGGATCACTCACTGGCACCTCCTCACTGAAGAGTACAAAGATATTCAGGTACCTGAGACTGCACAAAAACCTGATTTTTTTTTCTTTCTTTGATGCTTAACTGGAATATTTAGGTATATGGTTGTTCTGTGTTCATTGATTCAGTAAGCATTTTCCCAGTACTTCCTAATACTCTGAAATTTATGAAATTGTGATTGTGATTTATATGATTTATGAAATTGAAATTGTGGATCAGATTATAGAATGGTAGTGATTTCATGGAATTTGACTGAATACATGACAAACCATGCCAGGAGTTAGAGATGCAAAGATATGTAATAACTTCTGGGCTAGAAGGGCTTAAAGGATTCAGGGATGAGGCAGACACAAATAGTGAGAACACAAGTGACTCTGGTTTAGTACAGATGTTTGCAAAGGGCAGCATGTGGTACACTCTTAAGAGGGAAGGGACTAAAGGGAAAGCTTCCCAGAGAGGTCAGCTGAGCTTTGTATATGGAGTGAATTTTTTTTTTTTTTTGGTAATGTTCTAAAAATTGACATGCCATCCTAGGGATAAACAGTGTGGTGGCTTTTACTATGCCAATTTAGCTTAAGGCCTACCCAGCACAATATATCCTTTATTTTATACCACTCATCAAGGCTCTGCTTCTCTGATTATCCCATGATTAATGCACACAGTGAGTCTCAGTTCACCCTGTGTCTGATTGATTAGCATTCCATATTTGATGGCCATGCTAACTAGGAAAGCGTAATGTATTTGCAAATGCCAGCATCTATGAAGCCAGCCCCTGGTGTCAACTGGACGCTGGCTGTTGCACCTCAGCTCCCCACTCAGCAAGTCTTCAACTTAAGACAGAGGCAATTATTTAATTCAACACAGTATCTCCTAGGGAGCTCCTGGTAGGATCTATACAGTATTCTAAGAACTTTGCACTCATTATTTCATTGAACCCTTACAATTTATGAGTTTGGTACAAGGGTAACTCCCACTGTGTGGTTTCAGAAACTGAGGCACAAAGTAGTTGAGTAACCAGCACTTCATATTATGTCTCAGAGTGAAAGAGATACTACCTCATGCTCCTCATTTTGCTAAATTTGTCATTTGGAAATAGAGATCCTTGAAGTGCTTGTCTTTTACTGTTGGCTATCTCCTCTGCTTCCCCACTTTAGAGCCTGAGTTCCCTAAGCCAGAGACCATTCAAGTGTCCTTGGAGGGAAGCTTGAGCTTGAAGACAGCCCCAGTGGAGGCTTTTCCTGGGTACTATGAGAGAGCAGCCAGGGGAAGGAGAGAAGGGCTCTAGCTTTCAGAAAATAGCATTTAGTAGCTGACTGAGTCTTGAGAGGAGCAAGAGAGCAGTGAAGATACTAATATTCAGTCTAATGTCCAAGGGCTTGCATAGTCTTTTCCCAGCCTGTCCTCTTAGGCTATTTCCCACCCCTTGTGCCAGAAACAACAAATGACTCCTGATTAATGAACAGTTGCCATCTTCTATGCCTATGTAACCTTGTTTTCTTTTTATTATTTTTAAGATTTATTTTGCTTATGTATGCATACAAGAACTGGTATGTAGGCCAGAGGTGTGGGAGGGTAGGGGTGAAAGGCTTCACCAGAGACAGATTGGGGAGCAGAATACGCGGATCTACTGCAATACACTGCTGAAGGGAGCAGTGGGTGAGACAGGAGAGGTCTGCTGCACCTTGTGAGTTAGCTCCCTGGCCTGGGATTGAACTTGTGCTGCAGTGACTGTGGAGAGCTACATGATGCTGAGATTTAACCCCTTGTGCCACCAGGGAGGCACCTATGTAGCCTTGTTTGCTAATTCTCTCTGCTCCCCTCCCTGCAGATTCACTCCTACAAACTCTAAGAACCAGCTATAAGTCCCCTCTGAGATATCTTCGTCAAGCTTAGTACATCTTAGACTGCAATGTACATGGAGCCCTGTGTAAGATCTTACTTGGGGGTCAAGCTAAATCACAGATTTTAATTCTATACATTTGAGGTGGAGCTTGAGGCTCTACATTTTAACAAGATCCTGGTTATATGGGTGCTATTGATCTGTAGAGTAGCAAGGCTTTAGAACTCAGTTTCCAGATTTATTTATTATGCATACAAGAACTGGGGTGTAGGCCAGAGTATGGTGGGGGGGGGATGGGAAGACTCACCAGAGACAGAGTGGGGAGTAGAACAGGCAGATATATTAAAATACACTGCTGAGGGGAGCATCAGGTAAGGTAGGAGAGATCTGCTGTGCCATGTGGGTCAGCTCCCTGACCAGGGATTGAACACATGCTGCAGTGGCTGGCAATAGCTTGATAGCTTGATAGAGCTGTGACTTTAACCCCTGCACCACCAGGGAGGCCCTAGGCTTTTTTTTTTTTTAACTTAATCCTATAGAAGCTGTTTTAAGGTAAACAAGACAACTACTCCAGCTAAGTTGGCATTCAGATATGTAAGTTAACCAATGTCCTGTTTTGCCTGATACTGTGGGGTTTCCTGGAACATGGAACTTCCAGTTCTAAAACAGGAAAAGTTTTACCTTACCTCTGGTGGTTACAGGTGGATGGGAGTTATGCATCTCCTTCCTTACAGCCTTCATACCAGGTGAGGGCTTGGGCAAAATTCTATTTAAAATATGGTGTCAGTTAGCAAATAGGAAAAAGAAACATTCCTTCAATTGCCTCTTAGGGCTTTTCAAAAGACTTCTATTCTGCCTTTACAAGTGACAGCAACATAGTTAAACTTAAAGATATTACCATGACAGAATAAGCCAACCTCACATTAAGTTCTAGTGATAGCGTCAATGAAGAAAGAGATACATGGACTTCAAATCCTGTATCTAAATATTAGACTGCTTATTGAGTTTATATATTCCATTCAAGCATAAGTGGTGGATTTGATTCATCAACCTGAAGGTTTCAGGACAGAGTACTGGTCCTCAGTGGTGTTGGGTTCAACCAGAAAATCAACTCTGTCTTTTTTGAATTTCATGAAATTCAGGTTTTGTTGGTTTTCATTGTATTTTGCTTGGAGGATGGGTGGAAATTCACCTCAAGCAATAACCACCCCTGAAAGGTGTTTTATTCCCCATTACAGAGTATCCCAGATAAAAATCTCCTGTAGTTTCCCCTCATTCTTGATCAACACCAGAAAAAAAGTGGGCCAGAGTTGGTTTCTTGGCTTTGAGTAGTACATCAATAGAATCCTTTGCAGGGTTCAGAGAAGTCAAATCATGTGGGTTCCTGGGTGTTGTCTTGGAACAACTGAAGGTTTTTTGATGATGAAGGAAGATCTAACTGAGTCTCAAAAAAAAAAAATTAGCTTTCATTTGTTTTCCTGGAAAATGAAAAAAGAAAACAAGATCTTCCTTGCCTCTAGGCCTTTCAGAAAAAAGGAATAGAAGGCTGGGCTGCTGGGATGGAAGTTCTGTGAGAGATTTTTTTAGAGTAAGTGTTAGCATTAGTGGAGTTCTTATTCTCCCTGTGGATTTGTACACCAACCTCTGACACCCTGTTCAGCAAAACAGCTTTACCTTTTACCTGCTCTCCTTGTTTTCCAGCTGTTTGCTTCGTGCTCTGTGTGCACATGTGAACAACTCTTGATGGTTTTGTTTGCCTTTGCCCTTTCTTCTTCAACAAAGAGTCTAGACGTCTAGCGGTCCTTAGTGAGTCTGTGGAAGACCAGAAGAGGGGTTTGGGGTGGTCATGAGTGAGTTTCTTACTGTTAGAAGGGCTCCCAAGGGGATATAGAGATTGTCCCAGAATTGGATGGCAGCCCTGGTTTCACACAAAGACCCTTCATTTCACAGATGAAGAACTTTGGAGACTTGGAGAGGAGAAATGGCTTACTTGAAACTAGCAAATGAGTGATTAGAGCTGAAACAAAAAAACTGTAATATTCTCAATTAAAATTCACAAAGTCTCTGGGTCAAAAAGGACCTTAACAAGTCTATATTCAACCTCAGGTAGAGGCATGAATTCTGGTCTCTATATTCTTGGGGAGTGACCATGTGGTTATCATGGGCTCAACGGGTGATAGGGTGATCACCAATGTTCACAGAAGGTGGGGGTGCTTCATTTGATTGATTTCCTTGAGTGTAGGATATTTTGAGTAGAATTGTTTCCTGACTTTCTGAATATATTAGTTTAAGTTGAATTATACCAGTATTGATATATTTTCAATGAGAAGGTATTTCCTGGAGCAAGCTTCACTTACCTTTTTCCAGTTAATTTAAGATACATATTAATTTGCACAAAGAGTGCAGCCTTCCTTAAACATAATCCCCTTATTTGGGTCAGAATATCTTGTAAACTTTTTTTTTATTAAAATATTTTAAAATTTACATATACTTGCCATTAATTGTAATCCCCATGTATTCCCCATCACCATCTCACCAGTGCACCATCA
>JAGFMF010012011.1:1738286-1753778 GCA_019455555.1 Galemys pyrenaicus | reverse complement strand
AATTTTTATTGGAATAGCATTGAATCTGTAGATTGCTTTTGGTAGGATGACCATTTTGATGATGTTAATTCTTCCAATCCATGAGCAAGGGATATTTTTCCATTTCTTTGTGTCGTCTTCTATTTCTTTTAGCAATGTTTTGTAGTTTTCTTTGTAGAGGTCCTTCACCTCTTTTACTTTTAACTTTTCCATAGAATGGATTTGTGAAAATGCTGACCTAAGCTATGGAATAAAATTCTGAAAAATGTATATGTAAATTTATGTTTTTGTGAATCAGATAATGTTTTAAATAGAGGACCTTACTACTCAGAATTAACCAATGAAAAATATATTGCCAGGCGAAACTGACTTTATGTAATATAAATCAATTTTTTTATTAGCATATATATTTTTTGGAAGAATATATGCAAATATGTTAAAATGCTTATTTTATGTGTGAAGTATTGGAAGAAACTTCATTTTTTATCTTGCGTGTATGTAGTCTCTGAATAGCAAAAAGTCTAAAAATAACCAATAATCAATCCTTTAGGAAAATAAAGAATGATTTTGGTGGAGAAAATAAGCCTTATCCCTTTTTAAATTCTTCTTTTATGTAAGACAGGGCGATTCTCTTTCATCCTTTGTGAGAAACACATAACTAAAATAGCATTTTCCTCCTCTTTCTGATCAAAAACCTTACCATGATAATTGCCATATATCAAGTCAAATCTCCTCTACTTTATTAATACCGTGTGTAATATGACCCTATTTTTAATCTCTCAGATTTACCTAATGTTGCTTCTTTCTGAAAACACTACAGTGAGACTAATTTCTTATCTACAGTCCTTTTGTCTCCAAGCTCTTTTCTGCTTCAGTGTCTCTGTTTTTTCTATGCTGGAGAGTCTTTTCTATCTCCAAATTCAGGGTCATTTGTTTTACAAGACCCCATAGTGATTTTTCCTTTTTCTGACTCTCTGTGGCAGTTCTAGTCTATATTATGTCATTTAGTATTTACTGTGTGTATGTAAGCTCAGCCCTTGATGCTGACTGGCAGATGCAAACTTAGGTTGCCATTTGGAGGGTTTGAAGACAAAGAGGAAATAGTCTACTTGAATTAATGATTTAGAACCCAGAGAAGAGACCAAGACGACATTGGTTGGAGTGCCTGAGCAAATCAGCAGCTAGGGAGTTACTAGAATAAGCAGAGAGGCAGAGTGAGGAGTGGATAAGCATATAGAAGGTGGTGGCTGTCCTGATCTTTCATGTTGGACTTGGTTTGATTTGCCTAGACAGAACACCCTCTTTAAGAGAGCGAAGTAGAATTTTCTAAGGGCATTCTGGAGAATTCTCCTTTTTTTTTCATGCATGACATAGTGCTACCAGTTTATTCAGACACTGTTATAACCAAGTAGATGCTCAAGCTGGAAGTAGCATAGGCCAAAAGCACAAACTTACTTGCTCATGGAGTCTTAATAACCTAAAATGAACTCCAGGAAGCATGACTACAGTTTGGATTTAGAAGTGACTGCGTCCCTAGACTTAGATGCTGCTAAGACTCTTTTTTAAATCTCCCTAAACCTCTGCTTCTCTCTACACTTTGATCAACTGCAGACAGCTTATGCCATATGGCTGTAAATGCACCCACTAAAAGCTCCTAAAGTTTATATCTGTCAACTTCCACCACCAAGAGAGGCTGATTCTTTTATTTCAGTTGGGAGTGTTCCATGGAAGGTTTCTGATTGGCCTTGGGCACCTAGGTCAAATGCCTTCCCCTACCTAATCAACCATGGGGTGGGAAGAGCAGGGAGAAAAGGACACATAAAGAAGATGCTGTGTAGATAGGGGTAGGTTCTGGGAAAACAATCTCCTGGTTGTTTGGTATTTATAGCACTGCAGCCACTGTGCATGGGAATACTCAGAACAGGCATATACGTAGGTATGCTGGAAATCAGGAAGGAAGAACAATGGTATAGCATACCACCCTACTCTATTGTTAGAGTAAAGTCAACAAGTTTTTATTGAGAGTTGCTCCCTGGAGACTTGATAATTGTTGGACTAACCTTCACTTCTGTACACTGTTCCTTTTTCCTGCTACATTTACCCCAAGATCTCAGGCTCCATTCAAATACCCAATAACTCTGACATTTCTCTGCCCTGCAAAACCCACTAACTTACACTGTTATCTTGATCTTAATGACTGCCAACTGAGTCATTTCATTTCCCAGAAGGAGAATGGTGAAGTCACTGACAATGCCTGGTTACTTGCAGCTCTAAGCTCTGGATGGAATATTTCTGGGGACAAATGTGAGTAAAAAGAGGAGCCTGCTATTTTATTCCTTTTAGAGGAAAACCATTAGCTTATTCTAGGAAGGTAAACTGAATTGCAGGTAGGGGAGTAGTGAAAGTGACATTAGCATAATATACCTCACTCTGGACAGGTCTTCCCCAGTACTAGGGGTCATGAAAGCCAGTAAGTCCCTGATTCATTCTGATGGAGAGTCAACTGTTAGGAAAAAAGATAAGGAATAAAGTTGTGAGGTAGGGAAGTAGTGTGGTATGAAAACCTAGACATAATGTGCTCCATTTCTGCTTAATTCATTTTGGCTTCTAGTGTTTGATTTGGGCTCCCCAGATGCCCACTCCCTTATTTCTAATACACTGCTGAGGGGAGCAGCGGGCGAGGCAGGAGAGGTCTGCCAAGCCATGTGGGTCCCCATCCTGGTCACCTGCAGGGATCAAACTTGTGCTGCAGTAGCTGTGGTTTGCTTCATAGTGTGTTGCTTAACCCACTGCAACACCAGGAAGGCCCTCCACCACTGAGATTTTGACCCACAATTTTTTTCAGCATGTATGCTTTTACTTTTCTCTTCTGGCATATTGATGTTTGTTGGCTTCTCCAGGAGTTCCCTAACTCTCCTTTGAGCCCTTCCTTTTTGTGACCTATTCTGGAGGGGTTCCATCCACGTGATGGTTAGGCAGCCCAAGTTTCACATCCCTATTTGGCACCTAGCTCCAAGCATGTTGATGTAACTATTGCTGGAGAGGCGCTTCTTTGACTTCTGGCCCAACAGTACTATACAGGTCTTAATCCATTCTGTTTAAGAGTGACTCTCTCCCCTTTAGACTGAGTTGGATTCATGTCCATACCCACAGCACCCAGCATAGAGCTTGGCACAGAGAAGTCTCAATCACATTTGGCAAGGAATTGGGGAAATGCTCATTGTTACCTCTAACTTTGGCCTAGACCCTGCTTTTCCTTGCTTATCCTTTGGATTCAGATGCAGCTGATCATCACACTCTTTCCTGATCTGTCTTTCCATCTGCACCCAACAGTTTGCCTGAGAGAGTATAGGGTAGAGGTTAAGAAAGTAGAACCTAAAATCAGACTACCTCGTTTTAAATATTGACTTGGGCCTCCCTGGTGGTGCAGGGGTTGAGACACAATGCTGTCAAGCTGTCACTAGCCACTGCAGCATAAGTTCGATCCCCAGCCTGGGAGCTAGCCCATATGGCACAGCAGACCTCTCCTGTCTCACCTGCTGCTCCCCTCAGCAGTGTATTTTAGTAGATCTGCCTGTTCTGCTCCCCACTCTGTCTCTGGTGAATCCTCTCACCCCCATGCTCCTGGCCTATACCCCAGTTCTTGTATGTATAAATAAATAATCTTTAAAAAATATTGACTTTACTACTTGTTAGATGGGTGACCTTAGGAAAGTATTTCACCTCTCTGTGCCTCAGTTGCTTCATCTGTCAATGAGAATAACAATAGGACCAACTTCACAGGGTGTTGAGAGAATTACATGTATTAATATGTGTAATGTGCTAGTAACAGCATGCAGTACATAGCAAGAGCTCTAGAAGTGTTAACTGTTGTTATTATTCTGTTAATAACTATAATGTTATTATTCACTATTTTCTTCAGTGAGGGTCATTTGACTTTGCTCCCTCCTGTATTCTTGGGGTAATCCCCAATCTACCATCTCTTTGCTTTATGTCTCAGCCTCATCCTCATCCTCTGGCCTAATTGCAAATACACATTTCTCAGTAGTTAAAAATAAGCTATAATCCAAGACACTTGCAGCCATTCACATTTGTGAACTCCTATGCTAGGTATTAAGTTTTATGAGGGCAGAAACTAGTTTGCCTTGTTACCTCTATGCTCTATTGATAGTCTGGCAAATGATGTTATTGTACTTGTTAAATGAATGAATAAGCAAATAAATGGTTGAAGTGAATCTCTAGCTTCTACATTTAAGAGAAAGAATCCCTGTGTAAATTCTATAGTCAACAGGAGAAGTCCTGGGAAGGGATCTATTAAGTTGACTCTTTGCTCTGTCAGAAATTACCCAAGAGCCCAAATGTTTCACGGAGTATGGCTTAACTTAAGAATGTGTGTGCAATTCCACCCTCTTTTTCCAATCAAGAGTGGCCTCAGTTCCATAACTATACCATTGCTGTGCTGGTAAATATTTTAACAACCAGCTACTTAACAAACAAATCCCTGGTTTACAGCTTTTGCCAATTCTATAGTGTTGATACTTCCACCTTGGCCAACTTCATGCTGCAATAATGAAGTCGCTAAACTTAAAGTTGGGAGATGCAAAACTGGCCAGCTTTTTTCTAGTTGTAGTGTACCGTTAAGTCATAACTTCTTCTCTGTTAAGGAAAGTCCTAAGTCCTAAGAACCACAAACCTCCTGAGAGAAAACTTGAATAAACCATGGCTCTGCCTCAGAATTAGGTTCTTCTTATGTTTTGATGGGTGGGTATCTGTCCTCCCAGACTTCCTGGATTTCAGCCTTTGCCTGCTTTGATCCCCCAACTGCTCTTCTGACCCCCTGACTTCCTGCATTCTTGAAGAATGCAGATGGCTATTTATTTCCTGATTCACCCTGGTTTCCTGGCTGTCAGATGTGCTTGGGAGTACAGAGAAATTTAGCTCTACCTCCTGCAGGGTCTTCTGGGCTGACCACCCCCTTTCTTGTTCTGTAGCATAGCTCTCTTGACTGCTTGGAGTAAACATTCTGTCATTTGGGAACCCAGTTCCCGGCTCTTGTTCTTTTCCTGTCCTGGCAGCTGTCTGATTAGCACCATCTGTCATTTAAACTTGTACATAATCTTCACCTTCATTGGTTCACACAAAAATTAACTACTGGGTACTTTCGTGTGCTAGATATCTGGGACTGGGGATTTAGCAGTGAATAAAACAGGTAAGGATTATGTGCTCTTGGGGTGCTTATATTAAAGTGTGAAAAAACAGTAGGCATGATAAATGAGCAGTATATTATACAAGAAGGCAATAAGTATGATGGGAAGAGTGAGCAGGGAAAGATTTGCTGACAGTATGAATAGGAGGCAGGTAGTGGAGAAAGCTTATTTGAGCAGTCTTCATAAAGACTCCATGTATCCTGTACTCATATACACAACATATCCTCTATGTCAACACCTGGCAGATTTCAGTCTGCGAACTTCTAGGACTAAGTGATTAAGTGTTGTAACTATATGCTCGGATTTTGCTATAGAAAACACAGAAAACCTTACTCTGGTCAGTTAGAGTAACTCAGTTGGGCTGAGGTTTACCTAATCTTTCTTGAGAACAGATCCTAGATCTGTCTTGTTTACCTAATGGCCCCTGTTCTAGAATAGTCGTATCTGATAAACAGTTATTCTGTTAATACTTGTTAAGTGGATGAGTTCAAAGTTAAGACTTTGGTTTGCTTAGTTCTTATTCTTGCTTTGCTCTTGTTCTAGGGAAATTCCTTTCTTAGCTCCTGATTCTTCATGTGTAGAATGGGCCTGTTAATAATGATGCAACCAATAGCCTCCTAAGAGTGTTGCTGTGTGAATTAAAGTGTAGTGATTTATCATGCATAATGCATGTAGAATACTTGGCACAGCACTTATGGCACACAGTGTGTGCTTACTCAATAAATGTTAGGAATGGTCACTGTTGCTAGAGTCAGCGAACAGAATTAATGCTCTCCAGTTTAAGGGACACTATTATGGTAAGATTCCTTACTTCCTTAATAACTAGATCTTATCAGTCATCTTTACATGGTACCTGTTGTAACTCTGAGAGAGGGAGAGGTGTGCATGGTGCAGATAGTGGGTAGGGTGGGGGCTGGAAGAATCTGAGGTCAAAGGAGAGGGTTCAAACAGAAGGACTGAAGGAGTCCCTGTTGCACTGTGGGAGGGTAGAGGCAGTTCCTTAAACAGGCAGGCAGGGCCTCCCTGGTGGCGCAGTGGGTTAAGCAATGTACTACGCACTATGAAGCAAACCGCAGCCACTGCAGCACGAGTTCGATCCCTGTGCCTGCTGGGCAGGTGACCCACATGGCTTGGCAGACCTCTCCTGCCTCATTGCTGCTCCCCTCAGCAGTGTGCTTCAATTAATCTGCCTGTTCTTATCCCTGCTCCGTCTCTGGTGAATCCTCTCACCCCCACACCCCCCACTGTACACCAGTGCATTGTATGCATAATAAATAAACCTTAAAAAAAAACACAAACAGGCAGGCATACTGTCAGAGCTGGAAAGTGGAGTTGCAGCATCTAAATAATAACACAGAGCAATAGGATTAATGGAACTCTAGCTGAAATTGAAGAGAGTAGATGTATTAGGGCATGGGCATCACTGGTGGGGTCTTGAAACAAGGCCTAGAACTATGTCCTATGCCATGGTTTCTCATCTTAAAGTACCCTTTCAGCCCAAATTTCCTGACTTTTCCAGTAGTTCCCTGTGTCTGCTGGACTGATTCTTTTGTCTCTTTGATTGCGCCCATCTGGTCTCCAAGGTTTGTCTCTCATGAAGTAGTCAGTCTGGGTGTGCACCGCTGCTGTGGCCGTGGCCGGCAGTATTACTGCTAACTCACTAGGAATGTAACCACTGCTGTAGTTGTTCACAGTAAGTGTGGCCAGTTGTTGAATGCGGTTACATTCAAAGCAGCATCCAGAAAAAAAAGACCAGGCAGTAGAAGCCTGCTGGTCCTACTAGGTTTCTCCTGGCTGGAAGCAGATGTTTTGTGGAAGTCACTTGCCATCTAGTTAGTCAACAGTGTTTGTTTAGGACCCATTGCACGTCTGTCCCTGTGATGAGGAAGACAGTATTTCATTGCAGAAGAGATAATGATCCTCATCATGAGCTCTGATTATTTCCTGAGGACCGATTCCTAGAAGTAGCTTTATTTTCCCAAGGGATAAGAGCACTGTTAAGGCTTTTGATACACATTGTCATGTTTTCTTCCAAGTAAGATGTACCAGTTCACATGTCCATTTATTTCATTATATCATTCTCCCGCCTATTCTAGATGTTATTAAAAGTGTAAGTTATATTTAGTGGAGAGGCAAAGTGGGATTTCTTTGATTATATCTTCATTTTTGTTTTGTTAACAGGGAGACTGAATGCTTAAAAAAATGTGTGTTTTGGGGACACTATTTGGTATGCACTCTAGGGTGAGTCTGGAGGAGAAATGACTTGATTTTTGAGGGCTGAATTTTATTATTTGTTTTCTTGGTACCCATATGGTAACATTTAATTTTTTTATTGTTGTATATTTTTATGATTTTGACAAGTACACAGAATTGTGTAACTACTAACACAGACTATAGCTCTCTCCCCCAAATTGCCTCTTGCTGCTGCTTTAAAATTTAACCCTCCATCAACTCTTTATCACTTTGCCCATACACATATACGTGTACACACACATATAAATATATATATACACACACACACATATATATACACACGTATATATTTAATGGATCAGTGAGTCTAGTCTTTGTAAGAAATTGAGCACATCAATTTGTGGGGATAATTCCATTTGTGAGAACAACACGGAGCAGAGAAAGCCCTGGAGCTCAGAAGTAGCTTTGATTTTTGGCATAATTTGTGGTCCATAACTTCCTAATCATCCTGCTGCTGCTCTGTAATCTTATATATCTCACATTTCTCCATCTCTGTGTCAAAGATCACATCTTCCATGTGTTGGGGCTTATGCAGCTTCTTCTTGAAGTGAGGTGTTTTGGAATTTTCATACCACTGATACCAATTTTGGTGGAGGTAGTGATGATAATTTTCTGTGTGTTCTCTACAGAGAAACTCAGCTGGGGGACATGTGTCGAGTCACAAGGAGTAAGCCATTGCTTAGCCGCTTCAGGAAAATCGCCCTCTTGCCTCTGTGGTGCCCAGTGAGGATCGTCAGAATCGTCCCAGTTTTCTCACCTGTGGCCTAAGTTTTATAGTTGTGGCTCAATAGCATTCAAGATACATCTTCAGTACGATGGTATCTAGAAATTTTGTGAATTTTAACCATTCTGGTAGCCAACATTCTTGTCACCACCAACTGGTTTTGTGACAATGGCAAAAACCTCCTTTATTTTCTTTCCAATCCTAAATTTAGTTGCTGAACACTTTGTGTTGTACATAGCCTTTCTGCAGTGCATAACAGATCAGGAATATCTGCCAATCCCTCTGACTAGCACAGGACTTTTAAGTACTTGGTGCTGGGGCTATGCTTCTTAATCTTAGAAATCAGCATCAACTTTCTTGGCCTCAGTTTTCTTCTTTCATAGTTAACTTCTCAATTTTTCACTCATCATCTTGCAAGATGGAAAAGAATCCCTACATTTGTCTTTTCTAGAATGATAGAACAATGCCTTTAATAGAACAAAATATTTTAAGTTCAATTTATCAAAATTTTTCTTTTATGCATTGTGCTTTGGTGTCATGTTAAGGAATCCTTGTCTAACTAAAGGTTACAAATATTTTCTCCTAACAGTTTTCTAATGTTTATACTTAAGTATATAATCCATTTTGTACATGATATGAGGTATTGGCCAAGATTTATATTTTTTGCATGTTGATGTTTAATTGTTCCAGTGACATTTGTTAAAATGTCTATCCTTTTCCTATTTAATTGCCTTTGTGTCTCTGTCAAAAATCATTTCACCATATGTGTAAAGGTCTGTTTGTGGCCTTTACATTTTGTGCCTTTGATCTGCACATCTGTTCTTTTTTTTTTTTCCTTAAAGATTTATTTATGGGCCTCCCTGGTGGCACAGTGGGTTAAGCAATGCACTGTGAAGCAAACCACAGCCACTGTAGCACGAGTTTGATCCCTGCTGCCGGCCAGAGAGGGGACCCACATGGCGCGGCAGACCTCTCCTACCTTGCCCACTGCTCCCCTCAGTAGTGTACTTCTGTTGATCTGCCTGTTGTGCTCCCCACTCTGTCTGTGGTGAATCCTCTCACCTCCTGTGATTCTGGCCTGTACCCCAGTGCTTGTATGCATAAATAAATAAAAGTTAAAAAAAAGTAAAAAAAAAAAAGATTTATTTACTTATGCATTCAAGAGCAGGGGTACAGGCCAGAGGTGTGGGAGGTGAGGGGACTCTCCAGAGACAGAGTGAGTAGCAGAACAGGCAGATGGACTGAAATACACTGCTGAGGAGAGCAGCAGGTGAGGCAGGAGAAGTCTGCTGCACCATGTGGGACTCCTGCCTGGCTGAGGATTGAACTCGCGCTGCTATGCTGCGGATGCTTCACAGTGCGGCGCTCAACCCACTATGCCACCAGGGAGACCCTTCATATCTGTTCTATTCCCCAGTAACATAGTCTTATTTTTTTATTTGGTTAATTTATTATATTTTTTAATTAAGGTAACAATGGTTTACAATCATTGTATATAATTTGGGGTTATATTGTATGTAGTTTGGGGTTATATAATTTGGGAGTGAGGTTATACCTCCATGGTCCACCACCAGAGCACCCATAATCCTCCCATCATATTCCTTTGGTTCTCCTCCCTTTTGCTATCCTCTTCCCATCCTAGAAAATCTTGATTATGGTAAAGCCCTATTTTTTACCTCTTCCAAAATGACATATCAGAGGAATCATATAGTATGTAATTTTTGAATCTAGCTTCTTTGAGTAATGAGTAATTGAGTAAAGTCATTGGGTGATGCCTTTGAGAGCCAACCAAATTGTTATGTATTTCAATCTTTTTTCACTTTCATTGTTCAATAGAATTTCATTGCATGAATGTAGTAGAGATTGTTTAAACTTTAACTTGCTGTTCTCTTTCAAAGTTGGTTTGGTTATTTAATTTCCTTTGCCATTTTTAGTATTAGGTTGTAACTTGTCCCCTGATAGGATAATGTTAGAATTTTCATAAATCTGGAGATCAATTTAGGGAGAATTTACCTAATAATACTGAATCTTATAATTTATGAACATAGTATATCTTTCCATTTATTTAACTTTTAAATTTTTTTAATTAATGTTTATAGCTTTCAGTTTTTACCTAAGTATTTCATATTTTAGAATTGTCAGTAGTACCATTTTTCTAAATTTCTGTTTCAAAGTGTTCATTGCTAATATAAGGAAGTACAACTGATTCTTTGTATAGTGACCTATTTCTGATTTACCTTCTTGAAAGCCATGTCTTATAAAGAAGTCCAGGATGTTACAGTGGAGAGATCATGGGACAGAGGCCATGGAGGATGAGAGGCCGTAGGGCAAAGAACTGAGGTGTCCCAGCTAACAGCCAGCTCCCACTGCCAGACATGTGAGTGACACCTTTGATGTTCTTGCCTCAGCTGAGCTGAACATTGCCATTTGTGTGAACCCAGCTGACACTGCATGGAGCTGAAGGACTAACTGCCCATTTGAGTCCAGTCAACCTACAAAATTGTAAGAAATATTATATCTTCATTATTTCAAGTTTTGGGGGAGATTTCTAAAAGAGCAATCGACACATGGTATAGGGTTAAATAACAGTTTGCTTATTGAACCCTTGGCTTCATGACCTGGTTATGAATGTTGGGCTTTGATTCTCCTTCCTAAGTTTCCTTGTTGTCTGTCAGACCCTGGCCTTGTGTCCCTTGATATAGCAGCTGACTACCAACAACAGGCCTCCCTCTTGTCCATTATTACACAGTGGCATTGTCCAAATGATATGCATCTCTGTTTGAACTAGTATTTGACTGCTGAGAGGCCTGTGCCGGTGTTGCTGTTCTGACCCTATTGCTTTCTCACTAGGCTGACAACTGGCCTGATTGAAAGTCTCAGGAATGACCTTTTGCAGCACCTCTCTCCAACCTCCTGATATGAAAGTCTCTCTGTGGGGCCTCTTTCACTCTGCTACAAATGGATTAATATTCATCAGGCCTGAAACCCCAGATGTAGTTCCAAGAATTGGCAGCTGTTTAAACTTGACTTAGAACCTACAGAGTTGTTGAATTTTATTACCTATTCAGTAAAAAGACTTGGAACCCTGGAGCTACATTAATTAGTTAAGAAAAGCAAGTTAGAGCTAACATCTCTTGGCCTGTCATTAACAGTGCAATCTGGGATAAGTTGGAAGCCACTCTAAACTACATTTTCTTCACTTATAAAGTGAAGAAGAGATAATAATATTTGGTAAGGTAATGCAAATACATTGCTGGGCAACATGCCTGGCACATAGCAACTGTTTAATACTAGTTGTAATTAATGTTGAAGTCAGAGATAGAAGGGGTCTCTAGAGAGTATTTAATCCAAGACCCACCATTTTCAGCAGGGGAAAAGAAAACCCAGAGAGAATGTGTGACTTGCCTAAGGTCACCAGAGATCATTAGTAGTTGAATAAGGACTAGAACAATAGTTTCCTAACTCAAATCTCGTGTCTTTCCTGCTACTACACTGTCTTAGGAGGTCCTGAAGAAGAGAAAGAAAGAAATTATTTCTCTACACTATTTATACTTTTACATATATCAAGTCATTTTACCCCCATAGTAATTCTATATGTGAAACTCCTGGAACT
This sequence comes from Galemys pyrenaicus, assembly GCA_019455555.1. NCBI lineage: Eukaryota > Metazoa > Chordata > Mammalia > Eulipotyphla > Talpidae > Galemys > Galemys pyrenaicus. The sequence continues at coordinate 1,742,002 of JAGFMF010012011.1, read as the reverse complement.
CAGAGAAGTTAAAATCCTGCCTAAAGTCCCCACAGATTCCACTCCAGGCCCATCTGTCTCCCAGTCCAACCCATATTCTGCCACCATCTCATGCCCTTTCTGGGTCAGACTGGGGAGCCTGAGAACCAAAGGGGAAAAAAACATTTTTGCAGGGCCTGGCACCATCTTGACTGCTTTCTGTCTCAGTTCTCAAATGCAGTAGTGGGTCTACATGTAAGAGTCTTTCATCCTTTCTTCCATACAATCCTTTTAACTGAAACCAAATGGCCAAAGCTTAACTGTAATTCTGCAAAACTGGTGGCAAGGCCTGGGCTGCTCACCCCAAACGTGATGTGCACAGAGAGTGGGGCTGGCATTGTTTAGCTCTCTGCTCAGCAGTGCCCAGCCAAGCCCTGGTCTAAATCGAGCCCTTAATCGTTTTCCTGGCATTTGCTCAGACAGGACTTTATTTTCTAGTAATAAAAGCTCCTACATTGTAGAAAAAAAAATCTGCCTTTTTTCCCCCCTAGCCTCCATGAATGCTTCACCACCTGTCCTTTTTTCCCTGTTGTTTTCATGCTTGGGGCAGAGCCAGGTTGATTTGTGCCTGCTGTGAAGTTTCGGGGAGCTCTGTGTAGGCAGGGAAATGCACTTGCATCCCCTTTGCCTTTGCTCATTACCATTGGCTTCCCATCTCATGGGCTGAAAGATTTAATCCTACAGGTTTGGCTTCTGGGTCTGCAGGTTGCACAAGAAAGATGGTTCCAGGGAGGCAGGAGCAAAGTAAATCACAAGTGGCCTCCTACCTAACCAATTCTTGGTTCACTCTTGGTTACTTATGTCTTTCCCTTAAGAATTTTCAGTGACTCTGCAGTGATTGTAAAATCAGATGCACACTTTCAAAGATGATATTCAGACCTACCCAATCCTTACTCTTTTTGTTTGTGAAAAAAATATATCTAAAAACTTAAAAAAGGAAACTCAGACTTTTCGCCACTAATATTAACATGCTCACGTATCTTTCTAGACCTGAGTGTGTTTGAGACCTTTCATTCTGATTCACCTCCTCAGCCTTATCTTTTGATAGCTCCAACAATGCACGAAATACTATTTGCACAGAATTTAAGTGCTATAAATATATATAGCACTTTCACATTTCTAAGGCTTTGTACCTGTTTGTCTCTCTGCCCCAAAATGTTTTTTACACATTTCCTGGCACATAGTAAACTCTAATAAAGTTATATATTCCTCTTCATTTCCTTTCCTGTTTGGTGAACTCCCACTTGCTATTTAAAACTGCTGAAATAACTCTACCTGTCTGAAACCTCACTTATCTCCCCAAACTTATACCTGTCAACTCACCAATTAGCTACCAATAACTCATTTGGGGAACCCTGGCTCTGCTGCTTCCTATCCCAACCTTCCCTAAGACCAAGGTGTCCGAAGGCACGTTAGCCCCTTTAACTTGATTGGCATTCACTATGGGCAAGGGAATTGAGAATCAATTCTTCTCAGAGGCATGATTTGCTTGGTAAAGCTGAGCCTAGGCATTCTTAGAGACCCTGCATTTGTGGACTAGTCTCTGTAGCCTGTGACCTGGTGTTTGAATAGAGATCCCAAACTGCTAAGGAGACCCCTGTGCTTTGCTGGCTCCTCCCTGTCTGGCAAGAGCCAACCTTCAACCTCAGAGAGCTTTATAGCCCCAGGGAACTGTCTTGGCAGATCTTGGATGAATTATTTATTCTCCTTGCTGAGTGAATGTGGTGTCTGTGTGGTAAGTTTAATGCTGGGCATGTCTGAGGCGCCTCTTAATATTCTTGGGCCAGAATTCTAGACTTAATAATGGTGATGGCCTTTAGGGAAATAGGAAAAACCTAGCACCCCACCATTTGCCAGATCTCCTGCTGTATCTTTAGAGGGAACGTATTTTGTTTTCTCTGATTTTCTTTTGCCCCAACTCCCTGAACTGCTTTCCCACCTTTATCTCCCCTTAAAAGAGAGATTTTACATTTTGTTGCTGGTGTGTATAGTTGTTGCTCCTCTCCCTTCTTTTGTCACTTGACTAGGCAGCTCCCATGACATAATTTTACACGTTTTACCACCTGTCCTTCCCTTCACTTTCAGGCTAGGGAAACCCTGAGATGAGGACTGGGAGAAATGGTTTACCAGATGCTGCAGTTGATTGGAGCAGTTTTTATTGCACACAAAAGTGGGGTTCTTTCAATGCCTAGCATCTCTTCTGAGTGCTTTTCATCAAGAGAAAGAGCTTCTAGTCTTGCTGGGTAATAAACCTCCATTCTCAGGCTCTCTGAAAAAAAAAAAAAAAAAATTGAAACAATTGAAGGCCCTAGAAGCCTCTCACATGGCATTGAATGCTTAGCCCGACTTAATAATAGTATATCTTGATTTTTCTCCAGGACTCATGAACCTGTATCACTGTTGGGTCATATTAGGTTCAGTTACCTGTATTTTGCTGACTTTTGTTCCTGAGATTTTGTCCTTCAGGAGTATTGCATAGCTATTCACAAGTAAGCACTCTTCTCATTTTTTCTCTCATGTTGGCAGTATCTCTCGATCTCCTAGCCACTTGGGGGTAAGGTGTGGTGGGTGTCTTGTGCTCATGTCTGTACTAGAACACTTTCTTCTCATGTAGAAGCCCTTCAGGTAACTAAGCAATTATCAAATGTTCTAGAGTTCTCCCTGCGCTGGGAAGAACAATCTGACCCCTCACCGCCCCCCGCCCCCCACCTTTTGTACATTTAGTTTGTTATCAATTCCTAAAGGAGTAATGTCCCCTAATAAACAGTTCCTCAGCTTCTTCAGGGAGCCCTTCTTTTGCCACTACGTGCGGACTCCTGGCTGCGGGGCACAGATGTCTAAAGGTTCCCATGTGCTGCTCTTTCTGTGAACAAAATCATTTTCTCATCCTCACATGGATTGACTCCAGATGCCTCACATACTGGTTCATCAAGCATACCCAGGCATGACTGAAACCTAGTTTAAACTGGGACCCTGCTTTGGGACTTCGTTAAAATGACAAAATGTTTTTCCAGTACTTTATAATTCACAAAACGTATTCATATACATTATTTTACTTAATTCTTGAAACCATCCCTTTGAAGTATGTGTTACTTTTTTTTCTCACTTTATGGGTAGTAAAACTGAAATTTAGGTAGATTAGGAAATGTGGACATGGTTGCTTCTTTAGTAACAGAGGTAGGAGTTTTCATTCCTGTTATGTGGAATCCTAGGCTCCCTATGTTATAGGACCACAGTGGAAGACTTAGATCGTTGAGGGGAATATAGATAAAGTCAAAATGGTTATGACTTCAGAACTGGAGTTAGATGTAATGGGGATATTGAAAGTTGATTAAAATCTCAGAGTGAAGTCTTAGAATTGTGCTGTTGAAAATGGCCATAATCTCATCTCAAGAAACTTATGAAACTTTTCTGTTCTTCACTTATCTATGCCTTACAGCATTTGACTAGGACTCATCACAGTTAATTTTGTGTCTCTTACATTTGCTCAACTGTAGAAAATTTGTAGGCATATGTGTGTTCCACAGCAAGAACTAGAATATAGTGGGTACTCAATAAATATTAGTGGAATTTCTCTTTTTTTGTGACTATTTTTTTTTAAGATTTTATTTATTTATGCATACAAGCACTGGGGTACAGGCCAGAGTCCAGGGAGGTGAGAGGATTCACCAGAGACAGAGTGGGGAGCAGAACAGGCA
>JAGFMF010012011.1:1721898-1738236 GCA_019455555.1 Galemys pyrenaicus | reverse complement strand
CCTCCCTGGCCAGCGGCAGGGATCGAACTCGTGCTGCAGTGGCTGCGGTTTGCTTCATAGTGCGTTGCTTAACCCACTGCGCCACCAGGGAGGCCCTATTTCTTAATGTGACCTCCTTAGATTTCCAAGTGAATAACTCAGTTGTAAGCCTTTTCTTTCCTGTGAGCATCTCAATAATAAGGTAAACATAGTACATAATCAAGCAGAATACCTCAAACCTGTTGGTTTCTTGCCTCAATTTCTATGCCTTCACAATGACCAGATATTCCTTTTGGGCTCTTTGATATATTTTACTTTAAGTTTTCCTCTCCCTCTTACTCCTACTTGCTGTGTTTAAACCAATTCATGGAGAGAGAAGATAAACCACCTCAGTGCTATTGGTGGCCAGTCATTCACCTGAACATGGGGTTTGATGGTCTATGACTTGTTTTCCCAAGTGACATCTCCCCTTTTCCCTGTACATTGTTGGCTCAAGTCATAGATCTGGCTTATACTTGATTGCTAGTTCTCTTGCCCGAAGGTATTATCCACTCTCAGGACTGGATAATGTCCCTGCACTTAGCCTCGGACAAGGTCCTGATATCCATTAGAACTTTTGCCTACTTTTCTGTTTAGGGCTGCAAGCTGGATCTTTATACTAGTCTGTTGCTGCCCATGAGTATTTGTCTACATATATGAGTATTTGTCTGCCTCTCATTTCTGACTGAGAAGGGCAGACAGATGCGTATATTCCTTTCTGTTGTGCTCCACCCATTTGATCACACAAGTTGCTTCAGTTGTTCCTGAGCTTACTATGTCCTTTGGCCATTGCACCACACCCCATCTGGCTGCCAGTCTGGTATTTGCTTTTGCAGCTGGGGCTGTTCCTCCTGCTAAAGATCTGGCTAAAGCTCCAGGCCCAGGAATTTTCTTTGTCCTCTCTGCCTGCTCTGTATGGCTGTGAGATGCTCCTGTGCATACTCAAGTTAATAATTCATTTAGTTTCATCTTATTATGCTCTTTGAGAGACTTTATGTGGAAAAAGTTTGAAACAATTGGATAAACTAGGGATTAATGAGTGGAGTGATTTTTATTGATTTATCCTATCTCTTTTTATGCCTACATTCAGTCATTTTTTAAAATATTGCCTCCTTAGGATCTGTTTTCCTCTCATGTTTTCATTGCCAGTACTCATGTTTAGACCACCATTATTTCTTGTGTGAGTAATTACCATAATGTTCATTTGGTCTCCAGACCCAGTCATCTTCCAAAATGCAACTTAATAATTTGGTTTTGATTGGTAATCTAACTCATGTCAGATAGATCCCAGTTGTAAGGATCCAAGTTTCTTTCAAGAGGTGTCATACTTCTCTGGACTAGAACTGGGAAAATATACTTTGGCAATCACCACTTGTGAATTCTGTCAACATAATTGTAAAAGGTTTAAACATAATATTTAAAAAATAGCAGTAAGTTGTAGTAGTGTATTTTTTAAAAAGACTGATACATATTGTTTTAAATAATTAATATTCCCATCTAGACAAAAGAGGTGAGGGGAAGCAAAGTGAACAGTATGGTAGAACCACATTACAATTTGACCATAGATCAGAGTCAGGACCTCATTCTTTAAGGAAAAAGGAAGGATTGGGTTGGACAGATATCACCATATTAAATATTGTTTTGTAAGGAGTCTGAGGAGCTTGATAGCTCAAGACTGTCAAAAGCCACATCAATTGGATAAGATAGCTTCATTGTCTAATTGATATTTCAAATATAGCTTATCCCAAACTGAATGTCTAATCACTCCTGGCCCCTCCCCTACTACTTTCTTTTCCTCTTTCAAACCTGCTTCATTCAAAGCTGTCTACATTTTAGTGCACAACAGCATTCTCCTTTCAGTTAAGTCCCAACTCTTGAACTCATCCTTGACTCCTAATTCTTTCATATCTCATAGCCAAATATCAGAGATTCTGTGACCTCTTTTGGACTTTATTTTCAAAATAAACTGAGATTCTGGGCCTCCCTGGTGGCACAGCGGGTTAAACAATGCACTATGAAGCAAACCGCAGCCACTGCAACACGAGTTCGATCCCTGCCACCGGCCAGGGAGGGGACCCACATGGCGTGGCAGACCTCTCCTGTCTCGCCCGCTGCTCCCCGCAGCAGTGTGTTTCAGTCAGTCTGCCTGTTCTGCGTCCTGCTCTGTCTGATGGATTCTCTCACCACCCCTACACCTCTGGCCTGTACCCCAGTGCTTGTATGCATAAATAAATAAATCTTTAAAAAAATACATTACCTTCTCAATGAGGCCTGTCAGGACCACTCTTTTAATACTGCCTCCAGCACCTAGTCTAATCCTTTTACTGTACTTTAATTCTTTCCTCATAGTACCTATCATTTTCTAACATGGTACCTACTTTAATAATTTACTTTTTGGGGGGATACTTCTCTGGTGGCACAAGAGGTTAAGTCACAGCACTATGAAGCTATCTGTAGCTACTGTGCTGTGAGTTTGATCCCTGGCCAGAGAGGTGACCCACATGGCACAGCAGACCTCTCCTGTCTCGCCCTGTTGCTCCCCTCAGCAGTATATTTCAGTAAATCTCCCTGTTCTGCTCCCTAGTCTGTTTTTCGTGAATTCTCTCACTCCCCACACCTCTGACCTGTACCCTAGTTCTTATATGCATAAATAAATCTTTATAAAAGAGAATTTACATTCTTTTCTTCATGGTTTTATTTCATTTATTTATTTATAATATTTGCTTTCTTTTCTCAGGTGTAGCCCCCAGTTCACCTGTGCACCATTACCATAGTCTCCTGTGCTCTTCACACCTCTTTTTGATCCCTTTCCCTCTCCCTCCCCTGCTGACTGTATCTGGTTTGTAGTTGTTTGTTTATTTTTGTTTTGTTTTTTTGGTTTCCTTATTATTGTTATTTTCCCCCCTTGGTCCCCCATATTCCTCCTATAAGTGAAACCATCCAATATTTTTCTTTTTCCTTTTTTTTTTTTAGAAGATTTATTTATTTATGCATACAAGCACTGGGGTACAGGCCGGAGGTGTGGGGGGGTGAGAGGATTCACCACAGAGAGTGGGGAGCAGAACAGGCAGCTCAACGGAAGTACACTGCTGAGGGGAGCAGTGGGCACAGCAGGAGAGGTCTGCCTCGCCATGTGGGTTCCCTCCTGGCTGGAGGCAGGGATTGAATGCGTGCTGCAGTGGCTGCAGTTTGCCTCACAGTGTGTTGCCTAACCCACTGTGCCACCAGGGAGGCCCTCTTTTTCCTTTTGACTTATTTCACTGAGCATAATTCCTCAAGCTCCATCCATGTTGCTGTGAATGGCATTAATCTTTTTTATTGCTGAGTAGTATTCCATTGTGTATATATACCACATCTTCTTGATCCAGTCATCTATTTTTGGACATTTGGGTTGTTTCTATATGTTGCCTATTGTAAATACAGCTGCAATAAACATAGGGATGCAGATGTCCTTTTGAATTAATGTTTTTGTGCCCTTTGGATAGATTCCTAGGAGTGGAATTGCTAGGTCACATGGTAGCTCTATTTTAGTTGTTTGAGAAACCTCCATATAGCTTTCCATAGTGGTTGGACCAGTTTGCATTCCCACCAGCAGTGTAGGAGAGCTCCTTTTTTCCCACATCCTCACCAACATTTGTTGTTTCCTGTTTTTTAAATATGTGCCATTTTTGCTGATGTAAGGTGGTATCTCATTGTGGTTTTGATTTGAATTTCCCTGATTATAAGTGATGTTGAACATTTTTTAATATACCTGTTGGCCATTTGCATTTCCTCTTTGGAGAAGTATCTTTTTAACTTTTCTGCCCATATTTGGACTGAATTGTTTACTTTGTTTTTGTTGAATCCTATGAGCTCTTTATAGACCTTTGTAATCAGTTTCTTACCAGTTGCATGGAGTGCAAAGCTTTTCTCCCAATCAGTAGGGTGTTTCTTTGTTTTGGTAATGTACAGAAGTTTTTAAGTTTGATGTAATCCTAGCTGTTTATCTTTTCCTTAATTTTCTTTGCTTTGGAGGATGAGTCTTTAAAGATGTTTCTGAGATGTATATCATGTAGTGTTTTGCATGTATTTACTTCTATATATTTTATGGTTTCAGGTCCTATGTTCAGTTCTTTTATCCATTTTGTGTTGGTTTTTGTGTATAGTATGAGGTAATAGTCTAGCTTTATTCCTTTGCATGTAGCAGTATAGTTTTCCCAGCACCATTTATTGAACAAAGCATCCTTGTTCCATTGTATATTCTTTGCTCCTATGTCAAAGATTAATTGTCCATATATGTATGGCTTTATTTCTGGGTTTTCTAGTTGAATCCATTCATCTGTGTGTCTGTTTTGTTCTATAATACTATTTTAATTATTATGGCTTTGTAGTAAGGTTAGAATCTGGGAGTGTGATACCTCCATTCTTTTTAGTCAGGAGTGCTTTGACTATTTGAAAGTTTCTGTGGCTCCATGTGAATTTCATTAATATTTGTTCTGTCTTTGAAGAATGCCATTAAGATTTTTATTAGCATTGTGTTGAATCAGTCAGTTACTTTTGGTAGGATGGCCATTTTGATCATTTTAATTCTTCCAATACATGAGCAGGGGATGTCTTTCTATTACTTTGTATTTTCTCTATTTCTTTTAACAATGTTTTATAATTTTCTTTGTATTAGTCGATCACCTATTTTGTTAAGCTTATTCCCAGTTATTTGATTCTTTTTGGTACAATTGTAAATAGGATGGGTTTCTTAAGAAATTAACCCCTTTAATTGTATGGTAGAGTTCTGTGGCTGGCTAATGTACCATAAATGAATTGTAGATATACAAAAAGTACTTAACCCTTTGGTCTTCATGGCTGTGGGAACCATGGCTGGTCATGCCAGAATAGTAAGCAGAATAGTAAGCAGCTTCACTGATTTGCCCTTCTATCTCTGGAGGGTATGTGTAGGGTCAGAGAACTATATCAGGTCTTTCCACTCTCCCACCACTGGTGTGATGATGGACACCCCTGAGCATTCCAGGGTGGGCATGCGCAAGTGGGCGCACCTGAGTTGGACATGCGTTTAAGGCATCATGAGGACGCCAGGACCAACAGGACCGACTAGCAGCGAGAGCACCAATGTGAGCAGCAAAGCAGCCAAGAGGGTGAGATGCGCTGGGGGCTGGGAGGCCTGCCAGCCTCCCGGCATCCATGCCTGCCATGTACCTGGCCACCTCTACTACTAAAAGCATGAAAAGCCACTGAGGGCTCCAAGACTCTCCTTCCCTGACCCATCTGCTAGGAACCATCCCGAACCTTGCCCAGGCCACCTTTCCTGCCACTACAGTATGTTTTCTTTCAGCTTTGTATGCCAAGGAAAGGACTATGTGTGGCCATTGTTGAAAAAAAAAAATTATCCACTTTAAGCTGAACAGTTCACTGGCATTTGCTACATTCACAATATTGCCTAGCTTCTATTTTTGATCATATGTTTATGTATTGTGTAGCAACTTCTAAGATATGTCTGAATCAACAATACCATTTAAATGTGGTCTTCCAGTGATTTCTTCTGCCCCTTAAGTTTAAAGAACAAAAAGAAACTATAATGACAGCATAGATTGTCTAACCTTTGACTATTTTGCAAAGGGGAAATCTCATACCAGACTTCACTGATAGTGAGTTAAAAATAAATCCCTCTGTGTATAGGCCTTGAAAAAACAAACCAACTTTCTGTGAAGTTCAGTGGTTTTGTTAATTTTTTGTAAGTTGTTTGGTGTTTAAAGGATGTTATAAAAGCTCTACATGATAAAACAAAACTTTTCATTTGTACTTCTCTGTTAGGATTTTACTTAAGTATAAAAAAACTCATGGTAAGACAATTTTACAACTGCATATTTAAACCATTTATGCATCAGAAAAAGGAAGTAAATAAAGAAAACCATGCATTTTTGCTTTGTTGACCTCAGCCTGGGACCCATACATCTGACTCCCTTAGTTCTCTCCTCGTCCCTTTGCAGTGGTGCAAAGTTAATTTAAGAAAATTTCTGGAAGAACGCACAGGAAACTTAACAGTTTTTGCCTCTGTAGAAGGACTCCGGGGGTGTTGGGAGGAAGACTTATTTCATAATTACATGATAAATTTTTGCATACAATTTCAGTACAACAGTACAACAGAGTAAACTTTTGTTTAATTCTCAGGGTACTACACAGTTTTGGATGTTTATTAGTTGTAACTCTTAAAAGTGATGCAAACTCAGTATAAATTGGCTCCTCAGAAAGGCAGGTGTTTTACTTGATCACACAGCAGGGATGGTGTATGTCATAGAGCTGAAGAAAAATACAGGAACCAAGGCCTCAGAGACTGGAGTAAGACTCCAAACAACCAGAAATTCTTTCTCTTGTTTTCATTATCATATCTACTAGTTTTTGCTTCTCTTTGCAGTTGATATCAGTTTTTCCTACTTTTCCATGTGGACATGACTGCTGGTAGTCCTAGTTTAGGGGTACCAGAGAAAAGAGAAAATTACTCTCTCTCAGAGTAGGTATTTCAATTCTGATGAAAGATACTAATTGCTTTTACTTATGTCATATGCTACCCCTTGAACTATTCCTGTTGCTAGAATTAGCCAGACCTGGATCATTTGCCCAGTATGTGGCCATGATAGGTGAATCTCTTAACAGAAGGAACTTGTGAAAACTTTCTGGGGAGAAAAATCAGTTATCATGGTTTACAATTTATTCCTTGACTTCCCAGGCTAATATCAACTCTCCTCCCATAAAGCATATTCCAAGAATGTTCCAATTCAAAATAATGTAGCCATTTAGCATACACCTAAGATATATTCAAAGCAAAACAGTTTATAGTCTTTACCAACTGATTTAGCTCCAACCCCAAATTTGTGGGGAGTTTTCCTTCACAGTTGGCTTAAACTTCTCTTGGTTCAGGAGTCCATATCTGAGGAATGTAGTGTCTGCAATGAAAAACTCCATTTGAGAAAAGGGAGTACAATATGCAATATATGATTATTTTCTGATAAATATTACCTTTTTCAAACTGGATCAATAAATATTCACCTCTCTGGCAAAGGAATGAGTTTCTTAGACATACAACATGGCAGCTTCAGGTTCTCCTGATTAGAAGGACTGTTACCAAGGTGAAGTACTTAAGTGGGGCCTAGAAGTCAAGCTTTCTCAGTCCCTTTGGTTTCAGTACATAGAACTCCAGTCTTTTGCAATAAAAGCATTTGTGTTAATGAACTTAAAGCACTGTCGGCAGGCAGAAAGGGCTTTGCACTAAGGTTATATATATTTAATTATTGTGTAATTTGTATTAAAATGGAAACCTAGACTTTCTTGTCTCTGCTATTTTATATTAGAAGGGATCATTCAATTTATTTTGCATAGAGGACACCTTCCCCTCAAAGGGAATATATATATCTCCCTTCTCCTGGAAGTAGAGGTTTAGGCAGTAATGTTTTGAAGACTATTGTTTCAAAAGCCCACATCCCTTCAAGCTTGGTGTCACCCTCTTTAGAGTGGAGCTTCTTTCACTCCTGGCCCCAACAGTATTAAGCAGATGTTTAACACAGCCTATTTGTGATTATCTTGACATTCAAAAACAAAGCATTGAGAGCATGCAAGTGAATCTCTGTGCTTTTAAGTGATGTTTTAGCTAGGCAGTACTCAGATTCACTTACATAATTTAACTTATTATATAGGTTTTGCTCAAGAAGTTAAAAAGCTATGTACTATTAGGGAAGCCCTTATTCTTCTGTTATGGTAAAAATTGGCTGTAATAATAAACAAAAATGTAATATTTTTTTTAGCAAATATCATTGTAAGATGTACAGAAAACATTGTTGAAGATCTGAAGAAATTAGCATTAGGATAGATTTGATAGTGTGGGATGTTTTTGGTATGGTTGGATGAAAGTACAGATGTCTCCATCTTTTTTATGATGTTTGCTAGTTTCTGTTTCAATAAGGAAATACATGCAACAACTTCTATCTCTTTCTTCTCTCTGTGAGGAGGAAAATGATATCCTAAAAGGAATATATTAGTTATAAATACATTAATGAAAGAATATATTTAATAAAAGAAAGTGTAGGATTGTAGGGACAGAACCACAAGAGAAAACTGATCACTGTTTAAGTCACAGGCAGCTATTCCAACAAAGAATTCAAAGTCATATAATTTAAAATTCTAGCAATACGAGTGTGGTGAATCTTGAAAAAACAGAAACTTTAATAGTAAAAAATTCATAATAATACATGCCAGGGGTGAGCAAGATCTTTTTTTGGAGGGAGGAAGAGAGAGTCAATGTTTTAGGCTTTGCAGAATATCAGGTCTCTGTCACACTGTTCAACTCTGTCATTGTAGAGTGAAGCAACCACAGATAGTATACAAATGAGGTTGACTTTGTTTCAATAAAACTTTATTTATAAGAAAAGAGATGGGTTGGATTGGATTGAAGGGCTATACTAGTTTTCTGACTCCTGCTTTATAGTGAGAGGGATAGTCTCACAATCAGAGGTTCATCACTTATTTTGTGTTCAAGGATTCACAAAAATTGTTGAAGTTAAAGACATATCTCCAGTTTATTGACTTATATATGTTGACAAGTGGTTGTTAGTAGTATGCCACCTAGCAGAAAAAATTAAAAGAAAAATAAGGACAGATTAGATCACATGTCTCTTCAAGCAAAAAGTGGTCTTTAATAGTGAGAAACAAACTGCTTTTTAAAAGAAGCCCATGTAGTATTTTTGAAAATGGCTCTTTGGGAATGTTTCTGTTGTTATAGTGTTTAGTTGTAGAATTTACATATATTTGTTGCCTGCATATTTAAGACTTGGAAATATAATATTGTGTAGATTTAATAATCTTCCAGAAAATTTTAGTGGGTTTTGAATCTGTTTGTTAAACAATATAAATATGCAACACCTTATAATTTGTTTGCAAGGAAAACATTTTTGACTTTAAGAATAGTAGAAATGTATGAGCCAAATTTTGGTGAGAACCTGTTTATGAATAGTGAATAGGATTGAAAAATGGGTATTATGATTTATTAAGTGCAGTCGGTGAGAGGTTTTTCTCTTTGGAACTTCCATGTGAAGTTCTTTTTGTAGCTATGAAACTCTTTACAAATAAGTGTTGACTTAGTCTGAACATAGATGCAGGTCTTTAAACTGCTGTGACACAAAACTTTAAACCAAAACTCTGAAAAGAATAAGTATATTCAAACATATTGCTTGTAGTATTTTTTAATCCTAGATATTAATGAAATATTATTTAAAGGTATTTTATTTCATAATTTTCTGTCTTTTTAGATGTTTATCTTGTAAAAATGTTAACATATAAAGCAGCACATGTATATCATATCAAATAATAAATACGTATGTACTGGAGTATGTATGCTAAACATTTAAACAAAGTTCATAGGGATATATGATTCAAGGAGTCCAGAGAAAATTGTGTGGGGTAAGGAGGTAGTGAGCACAGCAAAACACTCTTAGACTTTGGCACCATACAGATCACCTGTAATTAATAATAGCAACCACCATACCTAAGTCACTACTAGACTAGGTATCATGTCAGATGAATTGCAGAAATTATCTTACTACTTTATCCATCTAAAATCTTGTACAGGAAGGATGACATAGCTGTGTCTCCTTTTATCCCCATGCAACACATTTCCCAAGATGCTTTGGGGGCAGACTAGGTCTTCTATTTATATGAGCTCCTGTGCTCGCAGATTCTTTTCAACTCTGAAATTGCTAGTTGAGCTCTAGTTTCCCATGCTCTAAAAGCTTTAAAGGGGGTTTCTGTGGCATCCACTGAACAAAAGGAAAATAACCCATAAAATAATCCTTAACTTATTATTGTAGTCACTCTCAATCTAATGGGGGTATTAGCAGGTAGGAATGGAATGGCAGGGTCAGGAAAATCTATAACCATAGTTAAAATTATAGTCAACTCTCCATTTTCTAGAGATAATTAATTTTAATTACAGTGTTGGCTGGACCTGGGAGGAGTTCACTTTCCCCTACTCTGGACTTTCAGAAGAGACTAGAAGTCTGTTCTTCTAAGGAATCTCAGAATATGTCTGTTCCTCTCCCATCCTGCCTCTTGGGTAGAAGATGGTAATCCAAACATATTATTTGCTGCCTGATTACTAACCCTGCAGACTGCCACTCTCAGAATTATATTGTACTTTGTTCACCATTGATTCATCCTGGATAATAGAATATTAACAAAACATTGCCATTTCACAGATGAGAAAACTGAGGCTGAGAGATTAAGTAATTTGTTCTGATAGAAAACTGGTGTCAAAATTGGGATTGAAGCCCATGTGTGGTTGATTCCAAGGCCTCTGTCTTTTACTGTTCTGCTACCACTTAATTTTTGGGGTTTGGTCCTACAAAGATATTTTTGGTTGATATTTTTCCTTCTTAACTCTCAAAACATCATACTGTCATATGCCAATTCTGCCTATTCCAAGTGATACTCCTGTGCTTTTCTTTTCTTGTAAATTTGCTGAGAGTTGTAAGGAATTGAAAATCACCCATTCTAATGCTTTTACATTTTGAAATGAATAAAATTAATACTCAGAGAGATAAAGTAGCTTACCCAAAGTCCCCACAGTAATTAGTGATGGTTATAAACTTGCTTTGTTTGAACTTTTGAACTCTTCACATTTTGGGGAAATAAATTCCAGAATGTAAATGTGTGTGATTCAACTTAGGTTTTCAAGCATCCATAATTGAGAAGAAAGTTATAATTTTCTTAAAACGTAGGCCAAATTGTGGTTAACCATCAAACTTGGTTGCAACTTTAAGCCTGTATCTATATTCTAACTCTGGATTTGTTCTTGTTCCTCTTTGCTGTGACATGAAATGAATCATATGATCCCAGGAGTTTGGAAGCTTTTCTGATGCTGTCAATAAAACATAATAATGTAGAACTGAAGCTCTCCTATTTTAGGAATTTTTCTGATCACAAGGCTGTGAGTAACCATCACTAAACTCTTTCCTATTTCTATCGGAGATTGAATTTCTAAAAAACTGTGATTAGTTTTTTTAGCTTGCACCTGAGCCTGTGGAATTACACAAGGCCTCTGACTTGATCTTTCTTCTTGTTATAAACAATGAGTGAGTTTACTAAATAGCAGCTAAAAGCAGAAGGATTTTTTCCATTCATTTATTGAAACAATAAAAATATATATTGCATATTGACTATGTGCCAGATCCTGTGCTCATTCTTATCTTTGAAGTATTCTTGGTATAGAAGAGACATATCCACATAGACATGAAATAGTTGAAATGATGCACAGCAGCTGTTGTCATAGGGTAGTGTGGGTGCTGGAAATCTTTTTGTCTTAAAGGAGATGAGGAAGACACTGGAGGAAGAAATACTTGATCTGGATATTAAAGGATGACTAGAAGTTCATTGGATAGAGAAGAAAGGAAGTTTTTTCAGAAGAAAGAGTGACAAAGGTTGAAAAGATTGGATTCCCATTGGGTGGTAAATTAATGTAAATGAGAATGAGTGGTATTTCAGCATACTGGGTCCATGAGGACTGATTTCAAGCCTTTACAGTCCAGTTTTTAAAAATTAATTTTCAAAAATAAGTTGTAATTATTGTTTGGCTTTGCTGGCTACTATTGTACTTCACTATGTCAGGTGCTTTAAATATTTAATTCTGACAACAATTCAATGATGTCACTATCAAGAAAAAAAATTGAGCCTCACAGAGCTTAAAGTGTAAGGTTGTAAAGCTAATAAGAGACCTAGCAAGATTCTTGCTCTTCAGACATACTGGTAATCACTCAAATTTTTTTTGACCAAAATAATAGTCTCTACTATGAAGTATAAAACAACCCTGTAAGAATGATTTATTAAATGAACATTAAAGTATTATATAAGATAATTTAAAAAGAGCTCATCTAATCCAAGGCCTCTAGGTATAGACCAAGAACTGGTGGCTCAATTGGGTTTTTGGTGACATGCCCATGACTCATACTTGATCAAAGCAGATACCCTGGCTCTTCCACACTGGATGCCAGTCATGCACCCAGGAGATATAAAAGTGAATAAGGACGAAAGCTTGCAGGGAAGGTCATGATTTTTCCAGAGATCATGCTTTTAACTTTGCTCTTAGGGAGGAGTAGAGAAGGGAGTAGGATGCGCAGCCTTTAATTTTACTAATATTTGCTCAGTGACCTACCAATGAAGTTTATTAAATATATTTAGTGCTTTAGTGTTCTCATCTATAGTTACATTTGCATTCATAGTATATGTTAATAAGCTTCACGTTGATAGTATTTAACAACTCTGGGAATTACAGGTATGGCAGGTTTTGTTATGCCTGTTTTATTGATATGGAACCTCAGAGAAGTTAAAGGAGTTTTTCAGCATCATGAAATTCTATGGAGAAATGAGATTAGAATCCCTAAAAAAGGTTAGTAATCATTGTCCCTAAGGTGCTTATAATATAGACAGACAAGGTGATGACCTCTATGAACATCTCAGTAGCAGTTAGTTTGCATTCTTCATCAGATGAATCATGTAAGTGTTTCTTTAGGGTTGGTTTCTGGAGATTCTTTTTTTTCTGTGTGGAACATATTTGTCAGATACTTTATTTTCCTTGCCTTTCTGTGTTAGTATCTGCACATTAGACAAATTGGACACAAGTCAGATGTCAATTCTTAGGGCAGTCCTGGAGAAATCAGATCAGTGGGCATTCAGACCAACTGTCCTCCTCCCCAAGTGAAAGTGAGCACTGGGATTTTTAATCCACTGGCTCTGTGCTGTGGATCAAGGGAGATGAATAGTACCCACTAGTCCAAACCCCTCTCTTTGTTCTCTCCAAGGCAAGTCAACTGCGTTGGACCCATTAAAGTCCCAAGACTATCACAACAAAATTCAGTCCTCTGGGGAACCCCTTCGGGAAAATTGGGGCATGGATGTGCGAGCCAACATGTCAGTTACAGATTCTCTTTCTGATTTTATTTTACCATGCACTTTCTATGTGCCCAGAAGTGAATTATCTGCTACCTCATTTAATTTTCTTCTATGAGACAGGTATTATTATTTTCTTTTTACTCTAACTCATGGTCATGGAAAGAAAAAATTTTTTTCAAACAGAACTGAAGTTGTGACAATTTGAAATCATTTTCAGTCCCATGTCTACCTTATGCATGATAATTCTTTTCTTGGATTACCTTCCAGAAATGTTCTATACTTTAATTTTTTTGAAGAGGACATCAGGGAGAGGGAAATGATCGAAGCTTTAAAATTTCTGGAGTGGGGGGATGGATAAACTTGTGTAAGGAACCCAGGGACCTTTGGGGAGGGAAGCGATTGAGAATGTCTCATCTAAGAGCCAGAATTTTGGAAAGCTGTTGGGTTGTATCTGATTATCCCAGAGTAACATTGAGATTTCTGGGATAAAATGGATTTTTCAGTGGGTAGTGATGGTTCCATGTGTACGTGCCAGATATCTTCCATTTGTTCTTGCTACCGTATCTCAAACACAGAATGTTGACCTGTTTAACTAATGAAATACATAAGTAGACTTCTTGCCTTTTGGCCAGTGTTAAGCTCCAGCAGGAAAATCAGAGAGAGGAGATGAGGAGGTCTTGATAATTATTCCACATTCTGAGACATTACCTAAGGCTGGCTACACTTCTAGACTGAAAGACACAGTTCCTCTGAAAATGACTTGCTTTCCATGACTCTAGTCAGGTTTAATTAATTGTTCCTTCCTCTCATCCTTATGGGCATAAGGCAGTAATAGTATATTAGTCTCAGGTTACTCCATTCTATACTGTAAGTAGAAATAGTATAGGTAGAGGTCTACTTTTCCAACTCCTTGAAAATAGTTTTTTTACTAAGTCCCCATTTTTTTCTATTTGAAAGCACTGTATATTTTCTATTGTGATTTTGCTGGAGTCAGGTTTGCCAGCTATCCTAGAAGTAAGTTTAGATCCTGCAGAAGTGGCTAGAGAAATGATTTGAATGAGGAACTGTGTCTTTTGGACAGGAATTTCCATTAGTGGTGCTGGAAGCAACTGGAAGCAGAAGCTTGACCCAGCCATGTGGTTCCAAAGGTGTAAGGCCAGATGTACCATGGTATGGACAGTTTTGTACTCATCTATTTCTGCATATCAAATTTCCGCAAAATAGAGTAGTTTAAAACAAAAACCATCTTATTACCTCTCGTTGTTTTTGGCTCAGTAGGAAAGCAAATTTGTGGTTTGTTATGCAACAACAGTCAGATGGAGGTTGAAGTTAGAGTCCTCTGAAGTCTCTTCTTCATTCTTTGAGAAGTTGGGGCTGACTGTCGATAGAAGCTGTAGTGGCAGGAAGGCAGCACACTGGGCAGGTTTGGGATGGTTCTGGGCAGACAGGTCAGGGAAGGAAGTCTTGGAGCCCTTGGTGGCTTTTCATGCTTTTATTAGTAGAGGTGGCCAGGTACATGGCAGGCATGGGTGCTGGGGGGCCGGGAGGCTGGCAGACCTCCCAGCCCATCTCATGCTCTCGGCTGCTTTCTACTGCTGCTGCTCGTCAGTACTGTTGGTCCTGTTGGTTCTGGCGTCTTCATGACACTGCCCATTTAAGCCTGTGTCAAACTCAGGTGCGCTCATTTGCACATGCCCACCCTAGAATGCTCGCAGCACTGCAGGTGTCCATCATCACACCATTGGTGGGCGGGTGGAAAGACCTGATGGTTCTGATCCTACAGAAGCAAATCTGGAATTATCTATCAGGAACCTGGATTTCTTTCACAGGGTATATTCACT
Source organism: Galemys pyrenaicus (assembly GCA_019455555.1). Taxonomy (NCBI): domain Eukaryota; kingdom Metazoa; phylum Chordata; class Mammalia; order Eulipotyphla; family Talpidae; genus Galemys; species Galemys pyrenaicus. The sequence goes on along the minus strand of JAGFMF010012011.1, from coordinate 1,723,453 downwards.
TGACTAACTTGACTCAGTATGGTTTTTTTTTAAATTTTTTTTAAAGATTTATTTATTTACGCATACAAGCACTGGGGTACAGGCCAGAGGTGTGGGGGGTGAGAGGATCACCACAGAGAGCGGGGAGCAGAACAGGCAGATCAACAGAAGTATACTGCTGACGGAGCAGCGGGCACAGCAGGAGAGGTCTGCCTCGCCATGTGGGTCCCCTCCCTGGCTGGCAGCAAGGATCGAACTTGTACTGCAGTGGCTGTGGCTTCCTTCATAGTGTGTTGCTTAACTCACTGCGCCACCAGGGAGGCCCCTGACTCAGTATGGTTATCCCAGAGTAGCTGGAGTTCTAGAATAAAGACTGGCTTCTTCCTGAATGCTTTTTCCAATGGAACCAGATGGAAATGATGTTATTTCTATAACTTAGCTTTGGAAGACACTATAGCTTCACTTTGGCCACAACTGTTGGTCATAAGTTAGTTCCAGGCCTCCACAGATTTAAGGGAAGAGAGTGAATAGCTAAAGATGAATCAGCTACCATAAGCTACAGGTGTGCTTTATCTGGCACAAGTGGTGGCAACAGCGAGGTCTGGAGGCAATTTTTTAGAAGGCTGAGGTTCCAGTTGTAGACAAGACTGCAGCCTTGAGAGCAAACAGAAATAGCTCTTTATTTCATTTACATATCTGCAGATCCCTTTGGAAAACCAGGAAAGGGATTGAACTTGGAGTCCTGTAAACTGTGGACTTCAATGTTCCTCTTTAGGTCATGTGGCGTTAGGGATGCAAAAATACCCCAGTTTCATGTAAGTGAAAAAAATAAGCTCAGATTAAACTAGTGACTGTGTCAAGATTCAAACGTAGGTTTGCCTCCTGCAAAAATTCTTTTTTTTAAAGGTTTATTTATTTATGCATACAAGAACTGGGGTACAGGCCAGAGGTGTGGGGGTGAGAGGATTCACCAGAGATAGAGTGGGGGACAGAACGGGCAGATCGACCAAAACACACTGCTGAGGGGAGTAGCTGGTGAGGCAAGAACTTGAGTTGTAGTGGCAGTGGCTGCGGCTGCTTCATAGTATGGTGCTTAACCCCTTGCGCCACCAGGGAGGCCCCAGCTGCCAAAAATTCTTAACAGTATGCCAGGTTTATAGAACTCAAATTGTGTACAGGGTCCACAGAAGTTCAATAGATGATCAAATCAAAGTAAGACAACTGGTAAGACGCAGTTTATTATTGCAATCAAACTGAACACCTCTCAAAAGAAATTATCCTTTAACATACTTGTACTGAAACCAAACTAACCAGTTCAACAAACTCTGCCTGAGGGCAGTGGTGTAGGTGGTGTAAATGATGCTGTGGACATTTGAGCTATGTTCATGCCTTTTCTTTCTATGGATGGGAATAGAATTTTCAGACTGATATTTTTGTCTCCTTATTCTTGCAGAATGCCACATAAAAGATAAATGTAGGGCCTCCCTGGTGGCGCAGTGGGTTAAGCAATGCACTATGAAGCAGACCGCAGCCACTGCAGCACGAGTTCGATCCCTGCTGCCAGCCAGGGAGGGGA
>JAGFMF010012011.1:1685035-1721848 GCA_019455555.1 Galemys pyrenaicus | reverse complement strand
CCCCCCCCCCCCACACACACCTCTGGCCTGTACCCCAGCTCTTGTATGCATAAATAAAATCTTTAAAAAAAAAAAAAAGATAAATGTATTCTGCTCAGAACTCTCCCTCATATTCCTTCCAGCTCAGCGCTGTCAATTTGTGACCTCTGTACTAAATTCTACTATTTCCTTAGATATATTATTTCATTTAATCTTCACAGCTTTAAAAGGAAGTATTATTTACATTTCACTGATAAGAAACTAATTCCAGATAGGTTATACAACTTAAGTAAGATCACACAGTATTAAAGTCAGATTGAAAGTCAGGTCTATTTAATTCAAAGTCCCTGATATTTCTTCTCTTCCAATGCAGTCTTTAATGCTTAGCATCTCTTATTTATTTGCAAAATAAGGACAATGGTACCCGCTTTGCCAGCCTGAAAGGGTGATTATAAAAATTAAACAAAAATGGGTATTGACATGTGTGTCAATGATTCTTGTTATTTGCAAAGTGCTGAACATAAACCTGTTAATATGTGGTTTTAATTTATTTAACAAATATGTACTGAGATTTACACTGTTGAAATATAGTGAACAAACCAAGTAAGGTCTACATGCATGAATGTTTTAATTGAAGCTTCCAGATAAATAAATAAGTTATATATGACATTTTAGAAAGTCATAGACACTAAAGAGAAAATTCGAGCAAGAGTTTGGAAGGGATGAGGAGTAGGTACATTCATGAAAATAGATTGTCAGGTAGCAAAATGTAGTTCACTGATTAAATTTGCCTGTGGCTTGTCTTCATGAGACACATGAACTAAGAATTTTTCCAAAACATTTTTTAAAAGATTGTAAAATAACAGAGGAATAAGTGAAAAAGGTAATACATAACCTGAATGTTTAAACATTTACTATCTGGCCCTATACAGAAAAAAGTTTTCAGACTTTATGCCATTGCCAAGGAAACCAGCTTTGCACAGGTGTAACCTGACTGTAGCTGGCCTCAGCTGCAGTGAGCATCCATTCTTTCTGCCTCCCCATTTTCCCCATTCTGTACTCCCTGTGGAAATATGCCTGGCATTCACACATGTGCATCCTGGAGGTGTGAAATCCTAAGCTCCAGGTGGGGCAGCTCTTGACAATGGGGAATAGTTGCTGATGGATAAATGCCTTCCGCACATTCCTCTGTTGGGCAGGCAATTCTGCATATAGTTCTATATGCCTCCTCAGAGGGTTTAGTAGGATTAAACTCCAGTTGCTCAAAATGGTGACCAACTTGATTACACCCCTTTTTCTGTTCTTTTCCTTGAGATCCTTGTTTGTGTTCTCTGAGAATTTGTGTCTTAGCTTTGCTTTTGAGGGGAAATCCAGATTAAGGCAGTTGGTGCTAGTATTGACCCTAGAAGGCTGGCTTTCTGACTGGGGCAGAGGAATTGGGCTTTGATTTATCTTTGATATGAAATGAACCATTGGAATTTTTTGAGGCGAGGCGTAACATCAGTATTTTTCAAGGATCATTCTAACTGTTGAAAATGAGACTCTAGGCATTAGTGGGCAGACAGAGGGGCACCCCAAGACCTCCAAATCTTGCATGCTCTAAATGGGTTCTGCTGTCTTCTGCACAAAGACATCCTCTTAGTGTGTAAGACCTTCAATGTTTGAAAAGAACTTTAATAGAATTAGTATGCAACAGAGAGAAGAGAAAGAATATAGTTTCCAAATGAAGCACCCAAGTTACCCATCCCCTCATGTGTAAATATTCAGTCAAACAGAGTGGACCCAAAACCTGGGGCCACTGAGTCCTGAAAGCTTGATGCATGTCTAAGGCACCTTATGGTGAGGAACCACAGGAAAAGGGCAGACGAGTCAGGCAAGTATGGAAAGAAAAGAGGAAAATCAAAATACAAGTCAAGATAAAGGCTGCCATTGTCAGCCTCCCCATAGGCCTCTCACCAAAGTCTCCTTCAGGTGTCTCCTTCCATGTTCCCCAAGTACCCTCTATAAGTCCAAGACAAAGAACAAGTAAGGCTTCTTCGTCACATTCTCTGCTCCACATGCCACTTCCTGGTCTTCTCTCCAGTCTTCTTCTTCCAAGACTTCTTTTTATCTTCCCTCTCATTACTCAGCTAAATCCTTCATCAGGTGGGGCAGGGAACAAATTACACTTTTACATAGGGAAGATGTTAGCTCCTACCAGCATGGTAGTAGTGATGCTGATGAAGAATGGTTGCATTCTGGATATAACTTGAGCCAACTGAATTTGCTGATAGATTGGCTATAAGTTATTAGAGTGAGACATCAGAATAACTATATGGTTCTCCTGAACAATTTGAAAGATTGAGTTGCTTTTAGTTGGGATAAGAAATATTATGAGAAACACAGGTTTAGAGAATATGTTGGTGTGATGAATCAGTATTTGTTTTTTCATTTCAATATTCTTTCAATTCATCAGAATTAAATGAGTAGTTATTCCATACAGTCACTATGCTTGGGTTTGGGGATTAATTAGTGAATGAGAAAAATATAGTGCAGTCCTCTGAGGCACTCTAAAGTTTAGTACCTTTTTAATTTACAGTGTAGTGTGATAAATGCTATGATGATTAGAGAAGACCCCTAAGGCCAGAATGAAGAAAGAGGAAGGACCAGGAGGTGGAGGAAGGAATAGAAAAAGAAAGAGGAGAAAAAAAAATCCCTGATATGAAGTTTCTTCCTGCACCTGGCTCTATATTAGCTGTATTATCTGATTTAATTTCATTTAGTTCTCTCTATACCTCTGTGAAGTAGGTGTTGGAATAAGTTGTGCTTTAATGGGTTAAGTTAACATCTCAAATTTTGTAAGAAGTATGTCTTAATTCTCTAATCTGAAGAAAATATTGATGATTTTGTGGAAAACCCCTGTGATATGATAAGATGAGGTATTTGAAAACTTTTTTTTCTTTCTTTAAATAGAAATCAAAATCAAAGAAGTGGGATTAAACTCTCATTGCTGAAAGTGGTGACCAACTTGATCACATTCTTTTTTCTCTTTTCCTTGAGATCCTTGAATCTCTGAGGAGATCCAAGAGAAGACCCTGGAAGGAGAAACAGGAGAGGAAAGTCACTAGTTTACAGGTGCCTTGAGCCCACCCTGTCACTGTCTACAATTCAAATTAGTGTTTGGACCTCTTGGGGGAGGGGTGAAGTTAATGGGCTAAAGGGTGTAGAATATCTTCTGCCAAAGCTATAATTACTTGCTTTTTGTAGATGAGAAGTTTAGTAAATGGTCTAAGCTCAGCTAAGACGGAGAACCTAAGTCCAACTCTGGTCTGTCTGACTTTTTCTGCTCTGCATAACCAATATCTGTGGCCTTTGAAAAGGGAACCTGTGGCCAAAGGGAGATAGAGGGAAGAAAGTATACAACAGTTCAGAGACTGCTTTTAAAGGTCTAGAAGGCACCAGAGTTCTCAGGGGACTGGTAGGTGCCAAGATAAATGAAATTTATTGGCCATGGCTGAACATGCCCTGAAAATGCTGGTCTTGCTAGATTTTAGCTCTGAGAAGAACTTGGGGCAAGAAAACAAACTGAGATTGTTTGGCCAAGAGTTACCCAGATTTCTGACTCTGCTGAAATGTCTCCCATGTGATTCTCCCTGGGTTTAAACCTACCAAGCTATGAATTATTTTTTTAAATTAATTGAAAAAAAATGAAGGTAGATATTTTCTTTATGAAAACAATGCATGATCATTGTAACACATCACTAAACAAAAGTTAATAGGAAAGGATTTTAAAATGATCCCTAATTCCAGAACGCAGAGATACCACAATGAATTTAGTGTTAGACATATACTTCCAGATTTCTAAAATGGGTCTCTGTTTACAAATGTGACACAATGTCCTGTCCTAGTATATTTCAAGTTTCTGGTAACTCAGGAGGGTCTTGAACAATACAATGCCAGGAAAAGAATGAATCAGATCCACCATGAGCGCTCCGCCCACCCCTATTTTGTCTTCTTTATATGTGGGACCTGATGGAATATGCTGTGAGAGTTTAAATGAAGACTCTGAGAAGCTGAACGACTGAGTACAGAAAAGATGCCAACTCTGGAATCTCCAGGCTGGTGGAGTCTGGTTTAAAGCATAGGATCTGGAACTAATGTTTTAATCATTTTCCTGGTTGAATAAATGAGTGCTCTCAGTGCACTAATCAGGAGTCAGCAAAATTCTTTTGTAAAGGTCCAGATGGTAAATATTTTAATTTTCCTAGGCAATACTGTTTCTGATGCAACTACTGCTATTGTAGCGCAAAAGCTTCTATAGATAATATGTAAATGATGGACGTGACTATGTTCTGATAAAACTTTATTTACAAAAGCAGATGTGAGGCTGGATTTGACTGGAGAAAACCATTTGTTTATCCTTACAAGAGCTAAAGGAAAAACATTTGGGAAGAAACAATAGCCCACTACCAAAGGTAGAGCGCTAGCCCTAGACACACACACACACACACACACACAGACACAGACACACACACAAATACATATACATCTGGGATAATACTCTTGAATTAATTTTTTAAACTGTGGTAAAATATACATAAAAATGTATTTACTGTTGTAACCATTTTTAAATGTACAGTTTAGCTGTAGTGAGTATATTCACATTGTTGTGCAAGTAATACCACCATTCAACTTCAGAATTTTTTTTTCCTCCTTATAAAACCAAAACTCTTAAACTGAAACCATTAACCGCTCTTTGTCTCCTCCACCTAGTCTCTGGCAACCACCATTCTACTTCTGACTATGAGTTTCACCTTTCTGTGTACCTCATAGTAGTGGAATCATACAGATTTATCCTTTTGTGACTAACTTATTTCATTTAATGTCTTCAAGATTCATCCATGTGAGACCATTGACTCAATTTCATATTTAAAAATCTTGCAATATTTCATCCTTGTTTTTAAAAATCTTTAGTAAGTTCTACTTTTATTTTTTTTTTTTAGCAGAGAAGCCAGTGATGGCCACTCAGCCTTATTTATTTTTTAAAAAGATTTCTTTATTCATATAAGAACTAGAGTACAGGACAGAAGTGCAGGGGGTGAGAGGACCCACCAAAGAGTGGGGAGCAGAACAGGCAGAATGACTGAAACACACTGCTTGAGGGGAGCAGCGGGCGAGGTAGGAGAGGGCTGCTGTGCCATGTGGGTCACCTCTCTGGCCAGTGGCAGGGATTGAACTCGACTCGTGCTGCAGCGGCTGCATTTTGCTTCATAGTGCGTTTCTTAACCCGCTGTGCCACCAGTGGAGGGCCCAAGTTCTACTTTTAAACTGAATAATATCTATTGAGTTAGATAGACTGAAAGGGAATTTATTAATGACCAGAACAACATTCTCTACTTTGAAGAAGAGGTAGTTGCTTCCCTAATCACAACTGATTGAATTGGGAACCAGTGCACTGGCAAAGGCTATTCCAATAGAGATACTCCATACAGAATGGTTCCCAAATAAACCAGTGAATAATATTCACTTGGGGAAGTATAATTGCAGGGCAAACAAAATGAGAACAGGTTACACTCTGTGGTGCACAGTGACAGGGATGCTTCCTGTTAACCTCCTCACAATAAATAATCTAAATTTGTCTTTTTACCCTGGTGAACTCAGCAGGCAAGATCAGTACATCCATCAGCGGATGATTATATATACAAACATTCCCCTTTTCTGGACAGTTAGGTTATTCCCAGTGGTTTGCTACTATAAACAATGCTTTAATAACTGTTTTTGTATATAGTCTTTCAATGCATGTCTAATTACTTTCTTAGGACAGCTGAAGGTAGATGGATTTCTTCACCCCTTAAGAAGTCCAAGAAGTCAAGGGTCCAAGATAACTTTTCTGCTAAATACATTGACTGATATGGTCTTAAGGAGACATGGCAAAAACTGGATAAGAAATGAAACCTCAGTTCTATAGGCTTATTCTCAGGACATATCACCCATCATACTTAAAGTGATAAATACAGAAAGTAGAAGCATAGCTGCAAGTGGCTGGGGAGGAGATAAAGAGTAGTTTTATCACTCAGGAAACTTGGAGGTAGAGGACAGATAATCAGGCAGAACAATAGGGCAAGACCAAGTAGGGAGAAGAGCCCTGGATATGAGCTTAAGGTGGTGAACTGAGCCAGTTTTTTGTGGATGGCATTGAGAGAGAGGAAGCAGCAGGAATGGAGTCCTCTGATGATGCACAAGCTACAGGGCCTTCTCAGTGCTTAATGGATCTGTTGGAACTATGGCAAATTTACAGGGGAAAAAAGTAATCAGACACTGGTGCCACATGCTGTATACTGGGTGTAGTAGAATTATGCAGTCATATACAATTCTTTCCACTTCCTGGGCATTTGGGAGAATATGTTTTCTTATCCCTTGCAGGTAGTCATGGTGTGTGACAACTTCTAGCCAATGGACCACAAACAGAAGTGCCAGTATGTCTTTTCCAGAAGGTACCATAAGTCGGTAAAAAATTCAGCCTTGACCTTTTACCTTCTTTCTCCTCTCTTAGTATCGCTGAAGTATTATGTGTTGTTACAGTGACATTATAAGACAGCATCTTCTTCAACCTGAGTCCTTGAGTGACTATGGAGTACTGCTTTCCCCCTATCTTGGGCATGTATTATGATGAGAAATGACTATTTCTTATTTTAAGTCTCTGAGTTTTTAGCATTATCGCCTGTTCTGTCTTGACTAATATACGGGTTAAATGGTAGAGTTAGTTCCTAAATCACGCCCATCTCTGTTTCGTGGTATCCTGCAAGACCAGCAGTTTAGAGACTTGGACACTAGATCTAGAACAAAGGAACATAGACTACTGATAATTCCTTCTGTTCCTGTCAACATTAGTAGCTTATTTGGGAGGTCCACCTCACAGGCAGAGACATCAGTAAATTCAGTGTTAGCTGAGTAAGACAATGGAAAAAAAATTGAGAGGGTGATAGGAGTTGGTGATGTTCTTATTACTACTGAAATTCAAGTCATCTCATCTCATCTCCAGAATGGCAATGTAGATTTATTTAATATTATTCTCAAGCTTCTGTCCTGGCTTGTATTGGTGGTGTACAGGCAGGCAAGGCATCAGGAGGTCATGAACATCTTAATGTCAAATAATTATTCATCTGATACAGATTAGTCTGACAGTTCACTAAGAATAAACATTCTATTGGATTGTGTCATCTTGTCTCGAGGTTTTGGAGTCTTAGCATCAGAGCACTCTTCCCTGGTCTAGGATTCAAGTGGGCCCTGGGTGGTAGATTCTTGTGCTCTTCATTTCTGGAGGACGCCTCAGTTTTGTTTGGATTCATAAGACTAAGTTCACTGACACCTTTTAGTATCTCCTAGATTTGTGGCGATTAGAAGGATGACTGTTATCCCCCTTATTTTCTCATTCTCTCCATTCCCCTCAATTTCTCTCCTTATTGAAGCTTGGGAGCAAAACTGGAATTCCAAGAAGAGAATAATAATGGAATTTCAAGACTCCAAATTGGAAAGAGACACAAGAAAATCACTTTCTTGAGAGCTCTATTTTATCACCTCAAAATGGGTATAAAGCATACACTTTTGGACTGCAGAAAAGATTAGGTGGCATACATTTAGTAAGTGGCTAGTAGGCAGTGTAGGCTAAATAAACATGCATTTCCTTTCCTTCTGTTCCATTTTTTGTTTATTCAGATCTTGTAAGGAAATTGTGTTAAAAATGGCCATCTCATTTCTGAGCAACACTCAGCCAAAAAGTCAATAAGTACAGAATCATATAAGTCATTTACATGAGTTCCTAGGACATGACAACTCAGTCAAACATAGTTTGTCTATGGAACTTAGCCTCAGTGTCTGGATTTTGTTCTTTTGGTTGCAATGGATAGACTCAGTCAGGTGGGTCAAAGGGGAGAAAAATGATTGTGGAGGTAGCAGATGTGCCTTGATTGGCATGACTAGCACAAACTCAACAAATTTTGAGTTTTTCCATGGTCTAATTTAAAGATAGCCTTTTCTAAACCCTGTAGTTATGTAGAAAAACTTTGAGATTTACAAGGGTATTGTGATTTTCCCAGGAGCCCATACTAAGTGGTAGAGCAGAAATTAAAATTTGACTTAGTGTGTTTTCTAGTAAATTAGATATAAATATAATTTTTTCTCTTGATGGCTTATTACATATCAGACATATCAGAACAAACCAAACCAAGATTAACATATATTCTAGAGGTTGAAGAAAGACAGTAAGTCTAATCATGAAACATAAGTAAATTATATGGTATTTAGTAAGTGGCAAATGTTATGGGGGAAATATGAGTAAGGGGAATTAGGAATGCTGGGGGTAGAATTCCTGAGAATAGGACTATGCATATTCCTATTCCCCATTCTACTATCTCAACTGGTATGAAGTAATTGTTGAACTGAACACTCACAGGAATGTTCTGAAGGTTAAGAAGATAACAAAAGGTTGTAAGGTTTTATATATATATATATATATTTTTTTTTTTTGGTGTTAACTTGTGTATCTTCACTCCAACTGGACACTTTGTAAAACACCCCATATTGTATGAGTCACTGCAGACATGTGCCCTCTTAGTATTTCTTGGACTGTTAGCTTCAAGAAATGTCTTGTAAGCACTCTTAATACAGTTGTGGAAAGAGATTTAATTAACAGGGAAAGCACCACCTAAGCATTAAACACAGCATGACTGAAAGTCTCCCAAAATCCCATTTTCTAGGAGGCAAGGGGTAGAGGAGGGGAGAGGGGAGCTCTCTAGCAGTGGCATTCTGTTAATGTCTAGCAACTGACTCTCAAGGACAGGGAGGGGGGTCACGATCTGTAGTTTTGCCTATTTTTTTGTGTGTAAATACCCTGGCTGAGTTCAAGTTAAAATGTGGTATTACTGAACATGGTCTTGGGAATAGACACTTTGATATAATAGTTCTGTAATACAGATATAATTAATGTAAGTTACCTCAAAAACATAGAAGGTAGTGAAATAATTAACAAGTGATGAGTTTTGAGTATTTACCATTGCTTTTAATGTACCTTAATTATACGTTTATATCATTTTTAATTAAGACCATGTTTAATAAGCAGTCTGAAAAAGTTCTGAAAACTTAACAGTTGGCTCTTGCAACCAGGTAATTACAATCCCAGCATATCTCTGCTTCTGGGTCCTTCTAAGTATGTGCCTGTTCCTTGATATGGGCCAGCCCATACATATCATACATATTTGGACATGAAATGTAAAGACAGCTCCATTGTGTCTTTATCACCTCACTGCTCACCTCTTTCCATGGTTGCCATCTCATACCTTCTGCCACATAGCTTCTCTATTTTTTTTTAAAGATTTATTTATGCATACAAGAGCTGAGGTACAGGCCAGAGGCAGGAGTAAGAAGATTCACCAGAGACCGAGTGGGGAACAGAATATAGAGATGGACTGAAATCCACTGCTGAGGGGAGCAGCAGGGAGACAGGAGAGGTCTGCTGTACCATATGAGTCCCCTCCCTGGCCGGGGGTCGAACTTGTACTGCTGTGCAGCAGATGTTTCACGGTGCGGTGCTCAACCCGCTGAGTCACCACGGGGCCCAGCTTCTCTATTTTTTATAGTAAGTCAGGCTTTGTGAAATTTCAGGCAAATGTCCTCCTCCAGGTCAGAGCCATCTTCAGTAAAGATCAAGAATTCACAGGTACACATCCTCCAGCCCATGGTTTTCATGCTGATTTCCTGTGAGCCATGTCAGTACTCTGGGCTGTTGGATTCCAGCTGGTCAGTGAGCAGCTACAGAATGCAACTGTGCGCTAGCTCTCGTCCTACTTGTACTAGTAGGTGTACTAGTAGGTGTCTTTGTGCTCTAACACCCATTCTCTTAAGCTATTGCATAGATCTTAGTACTTCAAAATTCCAGATTACAGATAAAGAAGTGGACTTAAGCAGGGTAAGTGACTTTCCCACAGTCCAGAGGTCATTTCTTCCAGAAATATTGCCTTCTATATGTAACATGCAGGCAAACATCTGTTACCTCTTAGCTGGCTTGTTGTGGGCTGATTTTGCTCAATTTAAGGAAGGCTCAGGGCTCTTTTCTAGTGGGTTCTACCACTGAATCTCAGCAGTGGCACATTTGGGTAGAAGGACAGAGCCAAGGTTGGGGCCAGTTGTGCTCCCTAAGAAGATCCACCTCACCTCTGTGAGGATAGCTAGTATTCAAAAGACAAGAAAAAACAAGTGTTAGCAAGGACGTGGAGAGAAGGGGATCCTCTATATGCTGTTGGTGGGAATGTAAATTGATGCAGTCACGAAGAGCAGAGTGGAGAGTCCAGAAAACATAAAAATAGAAGTTCTGTATGAGCCAGTTATACTACTGCTAGGTATCCTTCCCATCAAAATCCAAAAACACTGGTTTGAAGAGATAAATGTTTGTTGCCTCACTATTTACAATAGTCAAGAACTGGACATAACCTAAGAAGATAAAGAAAATCTACAATGGAATACTATTCAGCTCTTAAAAAGATGAAATCCTATTTGCAAAATATGAATGGACCTAAGAGGGTGTTATGCTAAGTGAAATAAGTCAGAGAAAGAGAAATACCATATGAGTTCATTCATGGATGGTATATAGAGAAAACAAATAGGTGAACTAAGTAAAATGAAAATAAACTTTTGGATTACAAGACTGGTTAGTGGTTACCAAAAGGGAAGTGGAAAGGGATGTGAGTAAATAAGGACAAAGGTTATAGTTGTATGGTGAAGAATAGAAATGGATTTAGAGTGGTTTAATGTAGTAAATATACTTAGTGATTTTCAGTGATGTGCACCTGAAACTTACCTAATGCAATAATGCAATGTTACTTGAATAAAAGAGATACCCATAACCTCATCCTGTTTCCACAGAAGAAATTGGGGTCCCACTGGAGTTGAGGTTAAATCAGTTCCGTCAAATATCTATGACCCCAGCTCATTTCCTTCATTCATTTGTGCCTGTCAGAGCCTGACTTAAGGCACGTGAGGGGGAAGAGTCATCAGGAGGCAAATTCATTCCTTCCTAGCGTAGGCGTTGATTGCAGCTCTGTGCAGAGTGGCCAACTGAGCAGCAGATGTATTCTCTGGCAGTTCTCTTGAAGGGAAGCCAGTTTTCTCTACAGAGGGCCATGCACAAGGAGTTGAGAGTTGTAAGATCATACAGATCTGTTTCCTGGAAGACCTATATTTGAATCTAGTATTCTTACTTCCTAGCTTTATAACCTTGAATAGATCATAAACATTCTGAACATTAACCATTTCTTCCTCTGTAGTAGAATGAGGGAGAGGATGAATTATATTGATAGGGGCTGCCATTTATTGAGGGTTCTTTATGTATTAGTGGATGCACACAGTATGCATTCAGCATTATTCCCAAGGTAATTCTTATCAAAGACTGAGATCAGTGCCACAAACATGGTCAATATGCTGCTCTTATTTTCTTAATCCTCATAACAATGCTGTGGTTAATAATAAATAACAAATAGTTGTTAGCACTTATTGAGCACTTTCTATGTGGTCATCCACTGTTTTAATTTATTAACTTAATTTATTTATCTAATTATCTTAACTATCCCATGAGGTTGATTCTTTTTTTAACCCCACTTGATGAATGAGAAAAATTGAAACAATTTAAATTAAATTCAATACATTGCAAAGACACATTGCCAGAAAGTGACAGAGGCACTTTTATTTTCTCTACTTTACACAAACTTGGCAGAGCCTTTCTCTGGGTTGTTAGGCAGGTGAAATGGCATAATAGAATGGAAATTAGTTTGTGAACTGTTTGGGTTCCCTCTGCTTTAACAGTGGGAGAAGCTTTGAATGATCTGGTTTTTTTCTAGTCTAGACACACCAGCTGGATTGAGACCCAGGGTATTTAAGAAGCTGTGCTTGGACTTACCGTGATTTGAAGATGGCTGTTGGAAGCCAGTGTGTTATGGGGCCCTGACCTGATCCCTTTGAGATAGCCCAGGAGCCACTGCTCCCCTGCTTATAGCTGTAACCAGCTGGAAGTCTCCGGGAGGGGCCGACTGGCAGCTGGCCACCATCATGTGCAGCCGGGTTACTAGCGGTCACCCTGCTAGTTTCTTACAGCCACACTCACCATCTCGGTTGGCTAAGCTAAGCCTCATTGGCACCCAGGACAACAGGCAGCTAGGCAGGGGGAGGGAGCTTCAGTGCTCAAGTGGGTGGAGATAATCATGTTGTCAGTGAGTTCCTTTTTGTTTCCTTTCCCCTTAGTCCCTCCCACACGCCCCCTCCCTGAGAACACTCCTCTTCATTAGCGCCTACTCCCAGTGTGGAATGAGAAGGACTGTTGGGTCTCTGTGGAGAGGTTCCAAGACCTGAGTTGAGATGCTTTTTGAGAGCAGGTGATTGTCACATGTCAAGGACTGTTTCCTCACCACATTGAGAATTCCTTTGGGCAGGAGCAGTGGGATCTCCCCTCCCTGGAGCCACACTATAAGATCAGGGTGGTATTCAGAATAGTCTGGTTTCCAAAAGGAATACCATTTCTAGTTATTGTGTTGGAATGTGGTTGAAACATGGAGGTGGTGATGTATGTGTTTGTATCTGTGTGTGTGTGTCTGTGTTTGGGGTAGGGAGGCAGTTTTAGGGGAACAGGAACCAGAGGCAGTTCATGCCGAAAGGGGCAAATGTTCCGGGCTGGGTTTCCTGCTTAGCAAACTTGTATACTTCTGTGGTTTAGTACACAATTGGACATGGCCTTGATTTCTTTCTCCCTCTTGTACTGTCTGGTTGAGGTGGTGCTCACATAAACTCTTCTCTGAGCCCCTTTGTCCCTGAGCATGCCCCTGTGCCAGAATGTCCTGGGTACAAGGTGAATCTTCCTGTTTGCTCTGCTGCAAGTATCTTTACACAATCTGGGAACAAGGAGGTGTGGGAACAAGGCCACTGGCTCATAGTGGGACTGGCATTGACTCTATTTTATTTTCTTTGCCTAGGAATCCCAAGGGCGGCAGGGAGCTTCTGCCAGGAGAATAGGTACATAAAACGGCTCAGTTCCTTCAGAGTCCTCTGAATTCTGAGGGAGGTTTGAACTGTTCTCTTACTAAGAGCATGTAAATCATTGCAGCGTGCCAAGATGAAAGAGAGATATTTGGAGCTCTGGCTACATTGTCCCTTGACTGCACCAGGAGGAAGGAGCAAATTTCCTGTTGAGGCATTTCAAGGAGGTCTTTCCAACCTGGGTGCACCCTTATTTTCCTGTGTATCCCCAACCTTCACTACTCTCTCTTTAAAGACCCCTTTTAAGATGTCCCCTGTGTGATGTCCACACCTTCCTCCCATCAGAAACTCTATCTCTTCCAACATGGACAGACTCCTTCTTGTCTTGCAAACCACACTGCAGGCTGCAGCTGGGCATGAATACAGGTTTTCTCTACCTAGGCTCCTTCGAGTGCTGGAGAGAGTAGCATGGGGAGGCAACAGGCTAGGCTTACTGGGGATGAATTGCGGGGTCAGTGAGAAATGGACTTCAGATTGTGATTTCTTCTGTCAGTGATTTCTCTCTGTCAGTAATGATGAGCTGTCTTTGCTCCTGATTAATCTTCAGGCAAATGTCTGTACAAGAAATATTTTCTTGTGAAGATCAGACGGTTCTATATAACATGAACTTCCTCCAATTAAAATGACTTTGACCTTACGTGTTGTGAAATATTAACCCTGACATTATTGCGTTAATGATACATTCTCCTCCTCCCAGGGCTTATTTTCACTACAAAGGGACTCTGAGTCAACGAAGATGGGTTTAACTTCCACAAAAACCGTCTCCATGATGCCCCTTCTCTTCCCTGAGAGGAATTGGGGGTCAGAGAAGAATCTCAGCTTACTCCTCTTAGAGGATTTTACCCTTTACAGAATCATTTCCACATGCATTATGTGAAACCCTTAAAATACATGTCTGAATTAAGTATTATTTCTCCCCATCACCAAATTATACACAGAGCATCTAAGACTCAGAAAGACTGGGGTCATATAGCCATTAAGTAGTTTCACAATTCCTCAAAATGCCTTCTGTGCCCTCTTTTCTCTGCTCAGCTACTCTAGCTTCCCTTTCTGTGGGAGACCACAAGCCACCAGCCATTAGCTAGGAGAGGAAATGCCTACAAAGCTATCTAGATGCAACTGGTGCAGAGCTTAGGATGGTGCTTAGGACGGGAGCAAATGCCTTGCTGGCTAGAAGCCATAGGCAACCTGGGAAGACTAGAGGGAATGGAGCCATCAGCTGCCACAAATCTGTTTGTGGTTCTTTTTGTTCCCCACTTCATAGTGAATGGTTGTTACCATCCACTGGTTACCCAACAGGAAATTTGCTATGATCCTAATTCTCCAGTCCTCACTGTGATCCTTGTATTCCCTGGACTTACACCCCCAACCCCTGTCAGTCACCAGTTTTACCTGTTACAGTAGCTCTCTGCTTGTCCCCTGTTCTCCATCAGTCACAGCCAGCACCTGGCACTGTATCCCCACCTCCTCAATTCATAGGCATACTCCCCAGCCTTTCTACCCTTCTCCAATCTGTCCACCCTCCATGGAGTTCTTGAAGTGATTTTTAGAAAGAAAAAAAGTGCAAATCTATTTGTGTTATACTTCAATGTCCTTTACCAGTTCCACATTGCTTTCCGAATGCAACTAAAACCCTTAACTGATGCATTAACTTCTCTTCACCTCCACATATGCAGATTCTTCTGTGTTAAATGCTAAGTTTGCCAAGTTTGGTGGTTGGTACCATCTCCCTTCTTGCCTGCTCATTCTTATTCCTCATTCAGATGTCACCTTCTCTGCAAACATCTCTCTGCAACATCTCATCCTTGATGGGCTTGGGTGTCCTTCTGTGCTCCTCTGTGTCTATCCCCCAGTTGAACTGATACTGTAATTCCCTGGTGTAACACAATGAAAAAAAATGCATCAAATAAATGACACTCTGAGTTTGCTCTCCGGTGATTAGAAATGCCTTGAGAATCTAGTTAGATGGAATGTGGTGTCTAGAGAGCAAGTGCAAAGGTAGTAAAAGATGCTGCCAAACTTCTTTGGAGAAGGCAGAGAGAATTTTGTTCTTTTGCTCCTAAGATCAAACAGGCAGGAGGGATGAAGAGGTTAGGAACAAAAGAGTAGGAGAGGTGGAGGCTGGTTTGGAGCGACTGAGAGAAGCTGGGAAGATGACGTGAAAGACTCTGTGAGGTGTTGGGTCAGCAGAGTCCTCTACAGTAGGGTGCTGAAAAGGCATTCTTAAATAGAGAACAAACATTTAATGCTGAATCTGTTTGTTCTGTTCTAAGTGGAAAAAAAAAAACACTTCAATCTCCTTTCCTTCAAATCCCTCAATCTTCAGTATCATCTATCAGTATCCATAAGTGATTATGTGCAGATTTGAGTGTGTGTATGTTCTTGTGAGATGCATAACATTGTGGAAGGGGTTATGTTGTTGTGGCTCAACTTTAAGACTGAACATGTAGAGATAAGATCCAGAAAAGACCCTTACACTGTTAGGGTCTCCTGAAGAGCCATGGAATTTCAGTGAGGCCTTTGAACTGCTCCAAGGCATTGAGTGGGGATTTTCAGGCCAACTTACTTAGAGGAGCAACAACCTCCATATCTGATTTATATTAAAAATTAAAACAAATTTCTACTGGGTCCTAAAGAAGTAAGATTAATAATATTTTGTGTCTTAATAAATTTAGCTACTAGGGCAGCAGTTGACATGGATACTTCCTCCAGACAGTTGTGGTTATATTTCCCACGTCATTCAGGTCTCAGTCACATGTCTCTTCTTCAGAGTCCTTCCCTGACCAGCTGTTCTTCCTCATAGTTCTAAAAATTCTATCCCTGAATTTCAGTGGACATAAAGTTAAGTTCAGTGAGTTTAGAGACTTCTATGCTGCTTGTAAAGTCTCTATTTGTTCACTCATTCAGTAGATATTCATTGAAGGCCTCCTCTGTTCCAGGCACTGTTCTCAGCACTTAGAATATATCTATGAACAAAACAGGCAAAGAGCACTAATCTTTGGGTCCTAAGCGTTAAGACAGTCTTAACTCTAGTTGTCCTAACTCTGCAAACCTGTAGGAGAAGTTTTTCCTCTCAGAACTCAAAGTACTTTACATTTGGTAATTTGCTTTTTGGTAGTATGTATACTTGCAGCTGCTGGGCATGATGAAGCATCAAGAATATCAGACAACAGTAATTTTTCTAAATGCGTTGGTTATGGATTTTGTGTTTGCATGAAGTGTGGAGTGCTGCGTGATTCTTGGATGCAACCACTGTGTGTTTTTGCAAGTCACTTGACCTCTCTGGGCTTTGGTTTTCTTATCTCTGAAGTGAAACAGCCAAAGTAGATGATTTTGAGGTCTTCCCTCATGTTCCACTCATTTTATCTCTTCTCTCTTTTATAACACTTCTATATTCAGATAATTTTTGTCAGAGACCTTTAGGAAATGCTTATTTTTGTAAAAAAATAATTTATTTCCTCTTACCACTTAAACCCATCATTTTAAAGATAAGACTCCCACATTCATGGCATATGAGTGGTGAATCAGTGGATATGTGAATCCAAAGGATAAGCATGGTGTTGTCTTCCAGGGTTCTACCCAAAGATTTGGGTGGAAAGCTTTTGAAATTTTTGTTTTCCATCACATAAATGTGGGTATATTATGGAATGGGATGCAAAATCTAAGAGTTGGAAAATGGTAATGGCCCTTTGAGGGTGTGTGTGTATTCCTTTTGTGCCTAGGTAGCCTTTAGATAGAAAATTTTGTGTGTAACAATGACTAATATTTTCTGAATTCAAAAAGTGACTTAATTTATTTGTATATCACTCTGGTAGGTCTGTTATCTAGACTAGGATTTCTCATTCTCAGTACATTGACATTTGGGGTTATGTAATTCCTTATTCCACGGGAGACTATCTGCATTATAGGATGTTTACCAGCATATCTGTTCTTTACACATTAGGTGCCAGTATAATAATCTCCTAGGCATGACTATCAAAAATGTCTCCGAATGCTCCACTTGTCCCCTGAGGAGGAAAAATAGCCCCAGTTGATAATAAATGATGTAGGTAAATTAATGTTTGAATTCTTATTCTGCCCCATATGTAGCATCAACAGTTTTGTGTTCCTGGACAGGTTACATATGTGATTGCAAGGCGTATAAACTTTAACTTTCTTATCTGCCAAATCGGGACCACTCATAACATTATTGTCTGTGTTAAATGATGTCACAGATGTTAAGAGTATAATGCAAGGACTGTTCTGTAATAGGTACTCCATTAATTTAAGTTTTTTTTTTCCTGGAAGTTTTATGGGGCTGTATAACTTTCCAATTAGAAATGATCTTAGAAGTCATCTTACCAGAATTTTTCATTTTTGTAAATGAAGACTGAGGTCTTTAGAGGTAACTCCTCTTCTAACCTATCTTTATATGACTTATAAAATGGACATATGGAAGTGGGATTATACAGAAGTGGATGAATTCAAAGACTCTTTCCTGCCAAAATTGATTATAAGACCCTTGCCCCTGCAGATTCTTATTAATTTATTACTTCTGGGAGAATTCTTGAAGAACTAAATTCCTTGTGTGATTCAGAGTGAGTTCAAATGTTTTGTTTTAGGGACCATCAGTTGTCTCTTTGGAAGCACTTGTTCAGTGTATTTTGGATGTTGGCGAATGGTAAACATTAAAATAAAATGTAGGGCCTTCCTGGTGGCACAGTGGGTTAAGCAATGCACTATGAAGCAGACCACAGTCATGCAGCATGAGTTAGATCCCTGCCGCCGGCCCACCGGCCAAGGAAGTGACCCACATGGCGCGGCAGACCTCTCCTGCCTTGCCCACTGCTTCCCTCAGCAGTGTATTTCTGTTGATCTTCCTGTTCTGTTCCCAGCTCTGTCTCTGGTGAATGCTCTCACCACACCTCTGACCTGTACCGCAGTTCTTGTATGCATAAATAAATAAATATTTTTTTAAAAAAATAAAAAAAGTATGGAACATGAGAGTTAATGCTCTGAGCCAAAGTTAAAAAACATTATACTGAAAAAAAAAAAAAAAAACAAAAACAAAAACTCATAACAGCTGTTTAAGAGACAGGAGAAAAGAACCAGAAAGATTAATGGGTGAATCCAGTTTTGCTATTTTTTCTCTATGACAAACAGGCTATTATGACTAAAAAAGATTGGGACAAACTGCTGAAAGACACTAAAGTTTCTAAGAGAGGAAAAATAAAATAAGAGCTCTGTTAAAACAGTCCATGTCTCCTGGAATAAACAAATCACTCTCCAAGCTTCAAGAAGATTTGATGAGACCATAGAAACACCACTAATAATCTGAGGGATTCAGAAAATAGGAATCACACTGGAAGACTTAGGGAGGGCATATGTCCTGATTTTTAGGAAATATTATACAGTTATTTTTCATTCCCTGCCACCACCACCTGTGAATCTGTGAGTTTGGCACCAGTCCTAGGCAAAATTCCATAAAAGATTATTCTAATGGTTTATGAGTGGTTACAAATTAAGCAGAAATACCTCTAAGCCAGTAGCATTTCACTAAAACAGGTCATGTCAGAGTAATCTAATTATCTTTTTTGATTAAGGCCATTAGAATGGCTGAGTAGGGATGTGCAGTGAGCACAGACTATCTAGATGACAACAAAGCATGTCTCTTGTGATATCATTGAAAGCAAGATGCCTGTCTGTTGTGATATTGTTGAAGGCAAGATGTAAAAAATCGGCTGGGTAGAGAAAACATATGGTGATTGTATAACTGTATCCTTTGAATAAAAATGAATAAAAAATGTATAACTACCAAATAGTGGAAGGATAGTCATAAGGAAGTTAGTTCCCAGTGGTTGTTTCAGGGCATTGGCCCTAGGTCTGTGCCTATCCATGTTTTAGTAGCATATTAACTAAGCCAAGCAATGAATGTGCCATACCCTTGGCTCTTTGGGGATCTGTTGACCCATAGCACTGGTGAAGGGATATGTGTTGGCAGCCATGGTTTGGTTCCAGTACAGAACCAAATACAGCTTACTGGACCTGTTGCCTTAGGATAGGTGCTATCAAAGGTGCTTACAGTTCTAGCTCCTTACTGTCTCTCTAGTCACATTTTACTGTGCTCTAACCCATGATCCAAATGTACTCTGTGTATAACATGTGTTTATGCCTCCTGTATTTTGTAGTTTTCTTCTATCTGTATTCTTTCTTTTCTGCTTTCTTCTTATTCTGACTGACAAGCTCCTATTTATCATTCACAACTCAGCAAAACTTCCTACCTTCTGTAAAGCTTGCCCTTTCCATTTTACCCTTTAATAAATTCATCTGCATCTTGCTTTTGGTATGTTTACCCTCTACTGTTAAAGTATTTATCACACTATATTAATAATCTCTTTACTAGTCTACCTCTCCTGCCCTCTGCTCTCTCCTCCCACCAACTGTTTCCCATACAAATAATGTCAGCTCATTGAGGGCAGGGACTGGATTCTACCCAGAACCTGTATTTAACAGGGGCACTGAGGAAAAGAATACATGAATAAAAAATGAGTGGATGAATAAATGCCTTGTATAAAACCCATTATTCTGGCACTCTGTTACTGAGTCTTAGCCTGCTGAGAATCACAATTATATTTCCATTTAGTCAGGCTCCTTAGGTCCAGCTTTCCAAAGAATTTTTAAAAAACATATTGAGTAGAATTCCCTTCTTCTCTAGTCACCTGCTGTCTCAATAACGGCTTATAAATGCATTGAAGCAGCAACAGAATCCTTTATCATGGTACATACAAACCACTCTGCCGCAACCTTATAGAATCTCCCAGGACTATTAGTGTCTTGATTCACTGAAAGGCACACATGAGAAGTCTGATTTTTTAAGACTCCCTTCCTGTGGCACCCAAGAGGGCACATCCATGCCACCCAGACAGCAGGAGGCATTTTTAAAATTATTTATTTATGTTAATTATGTTATCTGTACTTTTGAAAAGGGAGTTAGACCTCATTCATCTTATCTCTTTTCTTCTAGTTGGACCAGAAAGTAACTGTCATTTTATTTAAATCCTACCAGATCGAGGAGGCAAAAAGAATAATTTAGCCTTCTTGATGCTGTATGAACAGTCTAATTATCATGGGAGGAACTGGGCCTTTAAAAAGGATGTTCTGTGGTCTAATGAAAGAATTAAAATTCAAATGGGGGCACCAAATGCAAGTCAGCAGGCATTTATGTCTGCCAATTATTCAATTCTAAATAGCTAAACCAGGCAGTGTTTGTTGAAGGTTGGCTGACTTGTGTGACTGGAAGATTGGCATCCTGGCATGCTAACAATATCCCAGAGTCCATTCTGGTCCCTATGTAATGGGGGTTGGCATTTAGTACCTTCCAAAATGCTAGAGATGATGTCCCACTGGTATTCCTTCACAGTCACAGTTAGGACTGGCTTCACATGCCAATTACTGCCAAGTCATGGGGGCAAAAGCCTGGGGTTCTAGAGCAGACAGACCAGAGTGTGAATCTACAATGTGATCACATATTCTGAAGCAAACTCAGACCTAATTAATCACTTTTAAGTGGCCATCTGAATTTGTTAATATATATCTATAAAGTATTTTGTTTTGATCACAAAGCAAGTGCGAAACACTTAAAGTTTATAATCCTTATTATATGATACTTTGGCCTATTTATGAAACTTTCATCTGAAGCTCTCAAAGCACTTAGTGACTAGTAATTGTTAATAATGGTAGTAATAATGCCATATGTTTAAGCTCTATTTTTCATTGTGAGCACCATGTTCTTTCAGTGTGCTTCTTGGAAGCTATAGAGTTCATAGATCTTGCTTCATAGTTGAGAAACAAGTTAGAGCACTTACTGCAAGTAAAGATTAGAAACTTCACGTTTGTGACTATCTCTACAGGGAAGTGTTATGGGCAAAGATCTCTGCAGGTAACAAATGGGACATACCGCTTGTCTGCTGTGGTTCAAACTCCCCACTTTTACAGACAAGCTGACACTGGATTATATCTACTTCTCTTCTTTATTTGTCATATGAAATCCAGAGACCTGCAAAGATATTTGCAGGATCTGGAGAAGGGAAAGCTGGGCTCAGAAAGAACAAGAAATTTGTTGAATACTTGTTTTTTTCTTCATCAGAATAAAAGAAGAAAATATGAAGTAATCAGGGCTCTGTGGGGCCTATTTTCAGAAGGAATAGGACAAAGATAAAAGTTAGAACTCTGATACATTGATGGTTAATTTTATGTGTCAACTTGACTCTACCCAATGTTCATTTATTTTGTCAAACACCAACCTGGTTACTTTTTTTAGATGAGATTAACATTTAAATCAGTAGACTTGGAATAAAACATATTACTCTCCATAATGTGGTTCACCTCATCCAGTCAGTTGAAGATTTAAGATAAAAAGAAGACAGGCTCTCCAAGCAGGAGGGAATTTGGCCAGCAGATAGCTTTCAGCCTCAAATGGCATATCAACTCTACCCTGGGTTTTTAGGGTCTGCCCTGCACTGCAAATTTTTGATCACAAAATCACATGAGTTAGTTCCTTAAAATCAGTCTTTCAATCTCTTGTATTCTCTTCTTCCTCTTGCTCTTCCTCTTCTTCCTCCTCCTCATTCTCTTTCTCTCTCCCTTTCTCCTTACATACATTCTCCCCTGCGCCCTCTCTCATACACACACATACACATACACTCACACACTCATATACTTACACACTATTTATTGGTTTATTTCTCTGGAGAACACTAATCAACACATCATATATGGAATATAAAATACTGAATGAAAGTATTAGAATAAACTACTAGAACATTGACAAATACCCAAAAGTATCATAAACATATAAAAAGAACATGATCAACTGGGGGAAATTTACAATATATGTATCAGACTTAAGGTGTATTTAGTATACGAAGAACTATTACAAAAGAATTAAACATGTTTAATTCTTACAACTATTACAAAAGAATTAAACACGTTCCTGATAGAAAAATGGAAAAGAACAAGCAAGTCACAAAAAACACGTGACCAATAAACTTAGGGAAACATATTTAATGTCAAAAAATGAAAATACAAATAAAGTGTAATTTTTTACCTATCAAGTGAAAAAACATTTAAAGGGCTGCTTAATACAGTGTGAGCAATTATGCTGCAAAAGTGGTCACTTTTGTTGGAGTATAAATTATTACACATTTTCTTAGGCTTCCTTGGATTTCCATGCCCAAGATTAACATTGGACAAATGTACAAAGATATTTATGGAATATTTACAATAACATGCAAGTGAAAGCAATCTAAATGTCCATCAATATGGTATTAGTTAAATAAGTTATGGTAAATTCATATAACTAAAACAATTAAAATGATGTGCTTGTGAATTACTTGTTTGCCTAAGCAAATGCCCATTATTATTAAATTAAAAATATGGCTACAAAAACATATACATTGTGCAATCCTAATTCAGTAAAATATGTATTATGTCAGTAAGTCAACATTTTTGAGTAGAAAAAAGCCTAGAAAGAAATACTACAAAATGCTAACAATAGTTGGTGAAGGAGTATGGATGACTTGAATTTCCATTTGAGTATGTATATGATGTGGTGAGGAATGTTGTCTGAAATTTTCAACTATTATGCTGTGTTTCTTGTGTAATAAGAAAAAATAATTAATGTTATTTTTTTTATAGTAAAGTATATATAGGGTGGAAAAACACCCAGGTGGGGCTGGGACTTTTGATGTGCTAATTACGAATCAAAAATCAGGGACTAGAATTTCCAGAACTCTGTACAAGTTCAGAAACCTCAATCCTGGTATCAGTTACTATTTCAGAAGTGAAATTTGGAGGCAGCCCTAGAGAGTGAGCAGAGAGCCTCTAAAGAGAGTATAAAGAGGACAATTCTTAGAATCAGAAGAGAAAGTGATTATGCCTGTCTTGGGTGGAATGGCTGCCCTGGAGATAGCCGGAGAGGTCTACCTATCAGGACCTGATAGGGAGTTTGGGCAGGCAACTATGGGGTAGGCCTGCCAAAGTACTTGCTGGCCTCATAACAAATGTCTATATACATATTTCCAGATATTAACTATCTAGTCACAAAAATCCAACAGTCCTACAGGTACTTTCAGGTAGAAATAGAAGCAATTCTTTACTGACTAAACTTTTTCAGGTGAAAGGCTTGTATATACCAATATCTCATGTGAAGAAAGTTAGCCTTTCATTTTTAAACAAGTCTTAGCCATGCAAACACAGCTTCCATCAGCTTTTTAGTTCCCCATCATTAGTCATGAATGGACAATCAAGTATCATGAAATATTTAAGGAAAGTCTCCAGTATTAAAAAGAGAGACCAAACCAAGTAGAGGGGAAAAAAGACAATATATGAAGCAATACCTTCGAAGTTTAGAATTAAAATTCTCCAATAGGTAGGAGAAGACAATGTATACCTTAAACAAGAGCAGTGTACCATATTTTTTAAAAAGAGGTGTACTCAGATTAAACATTCACAGAAATTTTAAAAAGGTGGTAGTTGAAAAGTTTGGAGAGTCCCACGACTGCCTACATATTCAGTGCTTTTCTAGAGGGATTCAGACTCAAAGGGGGTTGTAATCATGTCTATTGTTTATTACAGCAAAAAAGATACACAGGCAGAATCTGGAGGAGTTCGGTACAGACTTCCAAAGTTGTCCCACAGGGTTAAGTGGGTGTTGTTATATTGCTTTCAGCAGTGAAATAGTGAAATATAGAAACACATGCAGTGTTTTTACCCAGATAGACCCATTTAAGATTCAGAGTACAGGGTTTATACTGCTGATCATTCAAGCCCTCCCTTCCTGTGCAATCAGCCACAATTACTAAAGTTCCAGATGTTCAGAAGGAAAGCAGGTGTTCATTCTAAATCACATTGTTTGTACAAACAATCAATGCCCTGGGCACACAAAATAACCTTATCATTTAATAGCATGGGGAACATTCTAGAGGCCAAGTTCCCAGGCAGGAGCCATCCTTAAAATCTCCTAGAGGTAATAGCATCAGATCTACTATGTTAACTCTTTCTCATAGGCTAAAATTGAAAATTCAATACAAATAAAAGGGCAGTAGAAAAATGATAAAATTAGGAAATCACTCCAGTAAATCTGACATCCAGGATGAACAGAGAAAATAGATGGAAGGAAAACATAAATGACATAATAGAAGAAAAATTTCTAGCCATAAAGCCCAAGAGTTTCTAGATTGAAGGATCCCATTATAATACAACTTGGCAGAGATCCTTGAAGAAGAAATTATGTGAATTCTATTTATGTCTGGGACCTTCAGCTATTCTAAACTGACATGTTATTCCCCATTTTTTCTTTTAGCAACTCACTAACATTTTAGTTCATTTTCTTTTGCTTATTTATATGACAACCATGATTTTCCTCATTCTTTGGTAAAAGCAAATGGCTCAGGTGTCTTATTTTTTCTTGGAGGTGTTTTTTAAAATTTGTGTTACCCATTTGCCTTGTGGTCTGAGCTCTTTGATGTGTTCAAAAATGTTATCAGTTTTAAATATTATCTGACTATATTTTTCAACTTTCACTAAAAGGAAGTGAAAGATGCATGCAAATTTAAAAGCAATCTCTGCTGCCATGCCTGATGTTCCTAAGTTCTTAGACTTTTATGAGAATTTATTAGAAAAATAGGTTCATATTTTATCTATATTTCTCATTTAGTAACATCACTTGCAGGTTCTCCTGTTTTGCTAAATCACTGGTGGAATAGCATCTCTATTTGCCTTTTGACTCCCAAAATTTCAATGGTCTCTTTCATCCTTACAATTTCCTATTATCTTTATTCTTGTGGGGTTAAAAAAAACTTTTTTGTTCTATTAATATATAAATTTATTTAGATTTTTAGTGGAAATGAAGATATTTTTGTCTAGTCATGTTTACATTTGGACTATGGGACACAACTTTATGTAGAGAGGCCATGAGATGACTTAGTTTTATGTAGTTACATAAAAGTTATTTACTTTTTTTAAGAAAAGAAATGGTAGTCAAACGTTGATATTTTTATAGCAGTGATATATCTCTCAACTGATTTCTACATCTAAACATCTAACAGTACTGGCACGGTACTCTTGGGAATTATTTGATTTGTCAAACAGTTTGGGAATTTTTGTTAAACTTTCCATACTATTTTTTTAAAAGTATAAATTATTGAGGAAGTTTTCTCAGCTTTTCATTGGGCCTATATATTCTTTGGCTTTTGACTAACTACTGATTGTAAATTGTTCATGGAGTGTCATTGATCTCATTTTGCTCAAAACACTCATCTGATGAAGGCTTGAATCCAAAGACCTCAGGGTTCTTTGTGAAGACCTCAAAAGGAAATGTGAGTTAGGTTATGTTTTTCTCTGTTTGGAGGGAACTACATTTCTTTCCTTTGTTTTTGAGTTCCAATTGTCTTAAAGTTTATTATTGTTAAAGAGAAACTATTCAAATTTCTTATTTAAGAATTGAGGGGCAACTGTATGGAAGAAAGGGGTACCAAAAACTATAATTAAACTGTATTTAGAGACATGTTGGGGGCAGTGTAACCGATGAGAGGAAGGGGTGCTGATGTAGAGTCTGCTTTAGTTAACTCAAGGGTATATACCACATCAGGGACTTTAAAACTGGTTACTACACTATAGAAGGGGTTGCACAGAGTTGGCACGCAGGAGAGAGGTTACACTATTGGAGAACAAAAGGAGTAAAGGTAGAAAATAGTGATTACCTGCTTGAACCTAGGACTCTTAATCTAGGACTTCTGGAGACCAAACTGGTCTAGGGAGCCAGATTGGATTATCTGTGTCTCTTTATAGATAAGGCAGTTATTTTGCAACCAGTCTGTAATATACAAAACACCTCCTTTACCCCATTCAGGGAGGGCCAAAACTGAGACAACCACCAGATACTCTCATTAACTAGAGTTTAAAGCCCTTGGATCAGTGACAGGAACAAGCACTCGGGACTCCCTGGTGGCGCAGTGGGTTAAGTGACCCACTATAAAGCAAACCACAGCCACTGCAGCACGAGTTCGATCCCTGCCAGGGAGGGGACCCACATGGTGCAGCAGACCTCTCTTGCTGTGCCTGCTGCTCCCCTCAACAGTATACTTCTGTTGATCTGCCTGTTCTGCTCCCCGCTCTCTGTGGTGAATCCTCTCACCCCCCACACCTCTGGCCTGTACCCCAGTGCTTATATGCATAAATAAATAAATCTTTAAAAAATAAATAAATAAAACTCCATACTCAAAAAAGTAAAGAGAACAATTCCTGACGAGGTTCTCCTCAACTTGCACCCAGTGCTACATGTAGTGTTTAACCATAGCTTAGAGGCACCAGCCTGGGCTGTTCATGATGTTTTGGCCAAGGATATGACTTAGGGGAGGGGCCTACTTTGAATTTGCATCACATAACTTGAGCATCCACAGCATTTAGGAAAGATAAATACTGGATGGTGTCACTAATATGTGGAATATAGAGTAGCTAAACTAAGAGTCAGATAAACACCAACTTAAAAACGAACCCTTGAAAGCTGACTATAGAACTGAAGTTTTCTTATCAGAGTGAAGAAGGGGTTAAAGGAAGGGTAAGAATAATCAGGGAAGTAAGCAAAGTGGACTATGGTTGACTATAGGTGATGCTGATCCAACTATTACATCAAAAAATAAGGAAATAAAAAAGATAGACTAAACCAGGAAGAGACAGAAGAGTTGAACAAAATAATAAATCTTGGAAATTGCAACAGTAGTAAAAACAAAATATCTCCCCCAGAATGAAAGACTAGTGCCAGGTGTCTTTACAGGAGAATTTTATCAAAACTTTAAAGAACTTATGCCCATTTTATTTCTAAAAATCCAAGAAGAGCTAATGTTCCCTAATACATTTTATGGTGTAAAATTAACCTAAAACTAAGACTAGTCAGAGACAGCAGAAGAAAGAACTATAGGCTAATATCACTGATAAATATTGATGTGACAATCTTCAACAGAATACTAGCAAATTAAAAATACACTTCAAATATTATACATCATGATCAAGTGGGATTTATTCCAAGGATGCAAGGATGTTTTAATATACATAAGTCAATGTAACATGTTATATCAATACAAGGATAAAAATCATATAGTAATAACAGTAGATGCAGAGAAAGAATTTGATCAGCACCCATTTATGATAACTCTAAAAAAGGTGGTAGGTAATATATATGGTAAAGGTTATATATCACAAACCTACAGGCAGTATAATACTTAATGGTGAAACACTGAAAGCATTTTCTTCAGGATAAGAAATAAGGATTCCCACTGACACCATGCTGTTTAATTTATTATTGGAGGTTTTAGGGTAGAGCAGTAAGAAAACAACAGGGAATAAATGGAATCCAGCTTGGAAAAGAGGAATGCTAGAAAGGATGGAGAGAAAGAAAACTCTGTTCTCTGTGGGAATATAAACTGGTATTGCTATTTTGGAAAGTGATCAATATTTACCTTAAGAAACTAACAATGAAAATACTCAGTAATCCTATTTTTAGGTATCCAAAGGATTTGAAACCATCAACTCAAACAACAAATTATTCTATGTTGTTTACTGCAACATTAGTTGTGATAGCTGGGACGCGTGCCCACTGACAGATTATTGAATCAAGAAGATGTGGTATATCACACAATGGAATATTTTTCATCCATAAGGAAAGATGAAATATTTGCCATTTATAGCAAAATGGAAGAAGTTTGAGGGAACTATGTGTTGCAAAGCATATTACAATAACAAAGATAAATAAGGACATTTACATAGTAGATGATTGAACAAAGAAAAATACTTATAAAAACTAGCAGACACTAATAAATAAAGTTTGGCTTCTGAGGTTTAGAGAGAAGTGGAGAAAGAAAGGATCCATGTTGTGGAAAGGAAGGTAGTGGGGAAAAAAATAAAGCAAGAGGGGCCTTCCTGGCAGCACAAGGGGTAAGGTGTAGCACTACGAAGTTATCTGCAGCCACTGCAGCACTAAGTCAATCCCTGGCCAAGGAGATGACTCATATGGTGCAGTAGACTTCTCCTGTCTCGTCTGCTGCAGACCTCTCCCATCTCACTTTCTGTTCCCCGCAGTAGTGTATTTCAGTCAGTCTGCCTGTTCTGTTCCCTACTCTGTCTCTGGTGAATCTTCTCACACCCCACACACCTCTGGCCTTTGCCCAGTTCTTGTATATGTAAATAAATAAATCTTTTAAAAAATAAAGCAAGATTAAAAAAAACAACAACAACAACCATAGAATCTAAAAAAAAGATCATGTCTCTGTGGCTGTGTTGTTGATTACGCCCTGCTCCCCGCCAAGATGTATTAAGATGCATAGATTTCTGTGAGTCTCTCATAAAATGAAGTGGCTTCTTTTTGGAGTAACATGTACATTAAAATAAATGAAAGTAATTAACAAGAAAATCATAACTTTTGTGGAATCCCTTCTCTCTGGGCCTCTATTTCTTCAGTTATAAAATTTAGATTCTGGGAGTAGATTCTTGCACTTAAATAAATTTGGAGATTTCATTTGGAATTTTCAAAGCAGTTTTAATGAGATCATATTCACCCATTTAAAGTTATATATTATATTGTTAACATTTTTAAATTGTGGTAAAACATATATAACAGAATATTTTCTGTTTTAGCCATTTAAGAATACAATTCAATGGCATTAATTAGTTCACAGTGTTGGGAGACCATCACTATAGTTTCTGAAACTTTTTTATTATCGCAAAATAGATACTTTAACTATTAATTATGAAAATAATGTTGCAAACTAAAGGAAATGAATTACAGATAGAAATTAGGGTTTGGAACTAGGATGTTTAGATCATATTTAGTTTGAACATACCAGGAGTTACTCTGTTCTAGACAAAACTCTTCAAAGACCCTGAAATCCAAACTGGAGCGAGACTAATTTTAATTCCCAATCTCAGTGTTACTAGGTCTATTATGTGCTATTACACATTTATACACACTCTAAGTGTTGTTCTAAGCCCCAACATGGGTACATTAATTGCTTTTAAGAAAGTAAGAGCAAAAGGGGAGAATGAAATGTGGAATTTCAGTTGGATCTTGTAATTATGAGTCACAAGAGAGTCTTCATACTCCCATCAGCAGACTTTAGTTAACTTTCTTATTAAACCAGATAGTTTTCACATTTCCTACTACCAATTGGTAAATGTTAGAGTTTTTGGATCCTGTAGTCATTCATTGTCCTTTGGAAGTGACTGGGAAGCTGTTAGAGACACCCGCTGTTAGAGATAACCACTGTAAGAAAGCCTCCACATATCCCAGGGTGTTCCTTTAAGGTTTGTGAATTGTTTGTGAATTGATACAGGAGCTGGCTGCTATTTACTTCCTTGTCCTGTTGATTTCAGTTATCCTTACACACTGGAATACCTCCTTTGACTTGTTGCAGGATTACTCTCTGTGGAATCAGAGAGGAGTAAAATTAGAAAGACTCTTGTTTGCATACTGACCACATAAATTAAGCTTTCATCTTTGAGGTTGGTTGCCATTCTGTTTCTTTTCCTATGCTCTTTAAAATCCTTTGGGTACACAGCTCCGTTGTAATCTAGAATTTGTACAAGTGAGTAGAATTTTTCAAGGAAGTGAGTTTCAGTTGCCTTAAAATAACATGAGGTGCTTTCTTAATAAGTTTCCTAACATGGGTGTTCCAGCAAAGATTGGATTATTATATATCAGAGATGTGGAAGGGGTTGTTAATGCATGTATTTGAGGATTAGAAAAAAATGATTAATAAGTCTCCTTTAAATTGTGAAATTTTATGGAATTGTGACCTGGATTGCATAGTGGCAAAGATGGACTTAATCATAAAAAACCTGGCTCCTTTACTTAACTAACTATATAGCTTTAAGCAGTATTTAATGTTTCTGAATACTATCTTCATCAGTAAATTTAGTGTAATCATAGGATTACTTCACAATGGAATAATATTTTGTCATAAGGAAAGATGAAATGTTGTTATATACAGCAAGTTGGAAGGAGTTTGAGGTAATTATGTGTATTAAAGCAAATCAGAATGACAAAACCAAAAATTAATGTTTACGTAGTAGATGATTTGAAAAAACAAAATGCTAGTAAAAAGTTGCTAATAAATGAAGTGATATTTCTAAGGTTAAGAGGGAGGAGGGAGGGAGAGCAGGACCCAAGGGATTTAAGAGATGGTGAGGGAAAGAAAGGAATTAGGAAAAACGGGAGAAATGAATGGAAAAATGTTTTAAACATTATTTGAACTTTTAACTTATAAAAGTAGTATTGTAAGCTAAAAGAAATTAATTAAAGATAAAAATAGAGATTTGCTGGTTAAGGAAATTAGGGTGATTAGGTCTCTTACTTGATCCAAATCCTTTAAAGCAAATACCTAAAACTTAATGACAAAAGACAACAATTAATTCATATTCCTGGTTTATCTGGGCACAGAGGACAATTCTCCCCTTTTAATGTGGGATGGGCTCAATCACGTGGTTGCATTGAACCTTTAAACCTGACTGGGACTGGAGTGTCTAAGATGTTTTCACTCACAAGTTTGGTACCTCGGGTGGGGTGACTGTCTCATTATTTAGTAGTCTAGCCCAAACTTATTTCTCTGAAGGCTTTTTTTTTCTTTTACATTTTAATAAGATAGGTTAACAAACCTATCTTATTAAGAAAAGGAAAGGAGAAGACACTTGCATGGATATAAGTGGGAAGAAAGAATTATATGGAGGCTTGATCCCAAAGGGCAAAAAAATAAAAAAGAGAAAGGAAGAAAAA
The DNA here is from genome assembly GCA_019455555.1 of Galemys pyrenaicus. Taxonomy (NCBI): domain Eukaryota; kingdom Metazoa; phylum Chordata; class Mammalia; order Eulipotyphla; family Talpidae; genus Galemys; species Galemys pyrenaicus. The sequence continues at coordinate 1,691,010 of JAGFMF010012011.1, read as the reverse complement.
GCTATTTTATTTAAATTTATTTTTGAGTAGGTAATTCACTAGCATAGTTCAAAATGCCAGTGGTATATAAGGCATAAAGTGAAAAGTCTTCATTTACATTCCAGCCCCCCAGGCATCTACTTCACCTCTCTATCACAGTCCTTGCTTAAAGAGCTCTATTGAGCTATACACAACAAAAACAACTCTTAGATTCTATGCAAGATAATAGTTTTTATATTACAGGGGAGGGAGTAAAGGGGCTAACGAGTTGACATGGTAGTGTTTTGGCACTGGAACCTTGGTGGAAGTTGAATGAAACATGTTAGTTGATGTATAAAGTTGTAATCCCAAAGTTATTAGTTACATAACCAAATGGCAAATCAATAAAATCTAATAAAGAAAAGTTGTTTTGTATGTACAAAAATAAACATGTATGCATACATACCCATGTGTATATAAATAGAATCATTAATGTATCTAAATGCTTGAAAGAAGTGTTTGGGAAGTTTGATACACATTAAATGTTAGACATTATTATGATTTTTTAAAAATAAAACTGTATGAGCAACAACTTCTGCAAAATAAATTAGAAGTTTTGTACTTTAACCGAACTCTGCTTCCTAGCATTTATTATGACTTTGGGCAAATCACTTAGCTTGTCTGGGTCTTAGTTTCTTAATCCCAGGTGTGGTTAGATGCCCTTTCTTTTTTTTTTTTTTTTATTTATGCATACAAGCACTGGGGTACAGGCCAGAGGTGTGGGGGGTGAGAGGATTCACCACAGACAGAGCGGGGAGCAGAACAGGCAGATCAACGAAAGCACACTGCTGAGGGGAGCAGCGGGCACAGCAGGAGAGGTCTGCTGCACCATGTGGGTCCCCCTCCTGGCCGGAGGCAGGGATCGAACTCGTGCTGCAGCGGCTGCGGTTTGCTTCATAGTGTGTTGCTTAACCCACTGCGCCACCAGGGAGGCCCAGATGCCCTTTCTTTTTAAGTCTTAAAGAAGTTCTTTCTTCTCCACTCTTTTCCTTTGCCGTCTCCTTTTCTTCCTTCCTCCCTTTCATTTTGCTTTTCCTTTCCCTCCTTCCCTCCTTTTTCTCTCTCCCACCCCTTTCTTTATTCTACTGAAAAGACTTTTTAAAGATGATTTTTATGGTGTAATAGCTATTTTGGAACACTGGAAGAATAAATTGCAACCTTGAGTTTTGAAATAGTAATTTCTGTTGTCTTGTGCAACTTAGACCATTGTTTGATAACTGGGGCTATGTATGTCTGGCAAAATTAAAAATAATTACCTATGCCTTCTCTTTACCAGCAAGGAATAGTTTGAAGTACAATGGAATAAATTTATTAAAGCAATTTGATTTTTGCTGAAATAAAGTAACCTCTGTAAAATGTAAGGTCATGATATTTTTATGAGCTAGAGAACCACATGGGAACCTGTAATTGACAAGGTTAAACCATTTCTTTTTTTATATCAAAGTTGAGATATCTGAAAGTGTTTAAGTAGGAAGATAATTTTTGATTTATTAGGGAGGGTAGCATAGTGGACCACTGATGGGTTATTATCCTTTTATTGTTGTTGTCATTAAATACTAGTTTTACTGCCTTTGTAAAGGAATTTCTAGAGTATATCTCTTGCTTTTCTGACCAAGGTATGATTGTTACTCTTATGAAACAGGGCTTCCAATTTCTTAATTAGCTGGAAAACTGGGAGTTCTAAGAGTAGAGAGGAATGGTGTAGGGAATTGATATAAATTTTCTGTTTTATCTAGACTTTATAATCTGAAATAAATTATGAGTAAAAAGAGGGAATTATAGAAGCTTGGTAGAATCAATTGAGGTATTTCTCCTGAAATCTACATGGGAAATTTGAGTCTGCTGGCATTCAAGGAGACTTTAACTGGTATCCATCCAGAAGAAGGGAGAGGCAAGAGCACAGATAGTTATTAAAAAAATAAAAGAAACAAAAAACAGAGGAGAGCATGTAAAATCTATTAAGGGAGGCACATATTTTTATCTATGCATGGGATATCTGATAGCTTTCTCTCATTCACCTGAATATCTGCCTCTCCCATAATTTCCAAACCTATTCTGTTGTTCACTTCTCTTTCTAGAGCCTCAGCCCTAGGTATCTAATTGTGGTTTGTCCCATAGTTACCTCCTAAGTGTCCCAAATTGGATACAAGTTCTTTTTCTACCCTAAGTTGATCTTCCTGATATATTTTACTCTTTATAGTCATGTAAATATTGAAGCTGAAAAATCTGCAGTCATCCTCAACCATTTCTTCTCTTCATCTTGTACCCTTCATTCAGTAGACATTTAGTTGGCATTTACTACATACCATTGCTTGTTATTATGCCAAAGATGATTAAGACATGGTCCTGAATATTCAGCAAAAGACAAACAGGCACTCACAATACAGTCAGATGCAAATTCTTTTATTTTCCAAGTCTTTTACTTGATTCTTGAAGCCATTTGTTCTTTTCCATTCTCAATGCCAATGCTTACATTTAGATATTTTATTTGGCTCAGATCACTGTAATTACCTGGTATAGTTCCTTCTTTCTGCTCCTACTCTGGAAATACCCTGCTTCCAGAGTGAGTGTTTTAAAGATAGAATCTGGCCCTAACACACACACACACACACACACACACACACCTTCCTACTTTTACCTCCCAGTATTCCACTTGCCACTCAGTAAGTACACTGTGCCAGAGCCAGTTTTAGTCACCAAAGCTTCTGTTGCCCTGAGAATAGTTTCCTTGCCTAGAATTGCCTTCTCTATATAATGAATTCCTGTTTATCCTCAAAGAAGCAGTTTAATGCCCTTCTTTCAGAAGGCCCTTTCAAATTATGCAGGCAGGATTTAGTGCTCCCAAACGACTCTTCACATCTCCATTTATACCATCTATCATGCTGTATTGTTTTGGATTTGAGTTATTTTGTTTTCTTCTTGTTTGTTCTTTTTTGTAATGTTCCCTCACTGACCTGTAACTTTGTCAAAGGAATGTATTTTACTCCAGTTTTAATCCCCAGCAGCCAGATTAGTGATTGGATTAGAGAGTGCTCAGAATGTTACAAAAATGTATGGCTCTTCGTGAAGCATAGCTGTAAACTAACCATGGTTCTACACTACAATTAGAGGCCAGAAATGCTAACTTCTTCAGCATCTACACAAGGACATCTAATGAATAGGTGTGTCATTGAATGAATTTATTTGTTCAATAGATTTCATTATATTTTTGTTTCTTGAGTACCCGCTAAGTGCAAGGTGTTATTCTGTAGTCACACTGGAAAGTAATAGTGTTATATAAACCAGGTATAGGGCTTATATTCTGTAGGTCCAATAAGAAATAGGTAAACAAAGGTAGAGATGTGCACTGAAAGTGATGACAGATACCATCAAGTATCCAGTACAATGGTAGAGATATTGAGGGTAGGGGCAGAAGGGACAGAGCTGATTAGATTGGATGGTGAGAAAGATCTTTGAAAAGCACTAACAACTTAACTGAAACCATGAAAAGAAAAGGCAGAGTTCCTCCAGCAGAGTTATGTTTGGTTTGAAGATTCTAAAGTAAGAAAAGTTTGGCATATTTGAGGAACCAAAGGACTGAAATGTGCCTTCAGGGAAGCCGGTGACATCAAGTTGGTCTAGGTTGAGGGTGAAAAGAGAGAGTTAGCTTTAACCCTGTGGAATTTCCTATGCTGTGAGCAGGAATATGCATTTTATTTGCCATGGAGAGGGATTGCCAGCAAGCAAGCTAGCAGGGGATAAAATGGTCTTTTTTATGTTTTTAAAGAAACATTTTGCCTCTTCTGTGAAGGGTTAAAGAGAGGTAAAAGTGGAAGTGTTGAAACAATTAAGGCAGACATAGCAATAATTCAGATAAGAGATGATTAGGGCTTGGTCTAAGGTCATTGTGTTGAGGAAGGAGGGAAGTGGGAGGATCTTGTTTCTTAGTGGTATAAATGACAGGACTGTGTGACCCAGAATGTGTCCTTTCCTATATGGCCGAAACTATGCATCACTGGCTGGGGAGAGGATGTTGGGTGAGGAGAGTGAATGGGGAGATCTTATGGACGATTCTTATTTCTGCAATCTTTTGAATCCTCTAAGTTGGCTTCTGAAAGTTTAATATTATACTCTTTCAAAAGACTTGAAAACTGGTAAAACATTTCTGTAGGCCAGGGTTATTGCTCATACTAACTCCTGACTTCATGCATTTTGCAAATGCTTAGTTAGTGAATAAAACTTCATGCTGTTTTTGGCTTATAATACTGCAAGGGACAACTTCATTTGACTCAGAACTGGTGATGATCTATTATTAAGTTACAAAGAAAGAATTGTGTGGCAAAGTGGTGAAGAAGGAAACACTAAATGATTTGAATGATATTATTGGATTTATAGTCCAAAGCAATTTTTATTTTTAAAATGTTTCTTTTTTATTTTTCCTTTTCACAAAAACAGTATTTCATACCAGAAAACAAGAAACTCCGAAGAAAAATCCCCCCAATTTCACTTACTCAGGTATATCTACTGTAATGCTTTAGTATAAATGATGGTTACTTTTTTTTTTCATTTATTTTCACTTATACTCTTGTTCATATTCATTGCCTCTTTTTTTTAATTTATATATATTTGACATCAGTTGTAATCCCCATGTATTCCCCATCACCATATCACTAGTGCACCATCACCTCAGTCCCCCATGCTCTCCTCTGCCCTCAACCCTCCCCCTCTTCCCTCCCCAAGTGTCCCCAATCTGTCCTTGTCTTTTCATTTTTGGTTTTTGTGTCTTTATTGTTATTATTACTGCTCTTATTCCTTTCCTTGATCCTTATTTGGTTCCCTTATATTCCTCCTAGAATGATGGTTACTTTTAAACAGTCAATTTGTTTTACATTTACTAATATTAAAAATCAATCATGCTTATGATAGAGTTTGAGAATATAGTGATAAAGAAAAAGTAATTAGTATCCAGGGACAGCCATTGGTAACATTTTAATACATTTCAAGTTCTTTTTAGGACCTATTTTATAGAATTAATAGCATAGCATCATTTATTTTTCCATTTAGTATTGCTTCTTAATAATTTTCCTAGCTTATTATATAAACTCTTCATAATTGTTAAATTTAATCACTATATACAACTGTAATCTGCGTTTGCTACAGTGTGCCTTGAATTCCCAATTGTAAACAATAAATTTATAAAATGAAAATCATACCAACTTCAGTGGATTGTTGTGAGAATTAAATGGCTAGAGTATTTGGTGAGTACAGAATCTGACGCATGATTAGTATTTAATTCATATTAGTAGTTATCATCATTTCCTTCCTTAGCATTTCATCTACCTCATTTTTTCATTATTATGTGCAAATCCTTAATAAAAATCTTTTTGTGCAGGGCTCTTTTTGTATAAATTATTACCATTTTCTTAATTAATTCCCACAAGTGGACTTATTGGGTCAGAGGATGAACATAATGCTAAGAAATTCAACATTATATTTGCAAGTGTTCCCACGGGCTTTGTTGTATGACATTTGGATTGTTACAAGGAGCTGCCTTGTTGGTGACTGCCATGAATAAGTAGATGAATAGTGTCACAAAGGATGATTCAGAGGGTTAATATTTTGTATTTTAAAAATTGATTCTCATAAAACCACACAACTATGGACAACTGATCTTTGACAAAGGAGCAATGGGACAAAGACAGCTTATTCAACAAATGGTGCTGGTAGAACTGGGTCACCATATGCAAAAAAATGAAACTGGACGCCTATCTCACACCATGTACAAAAATCAACTCAAAATGGATAAGAGACCTAAATGTAAGACCCGAAACTATAAAATATATAAGGAAAACATAGGTAAAACGCTGTAAGACATACATCTCAATAGCGCTTTTGAGGTGGCAGTCCCCAAAGCAATAAAAATGAGAGAGAAGATAAACAGATGGGACTACATCAAGATAAAAAGCTTCTGTACAGCA